>CANYBF011870361.1:0-11290 GCA_948192965.1 Dalechampia spathulata | reverse complement strand
AACTGTTTCGTATGCAAGTAAAGTCACATTAGAAGATAAGCCTACTTTTGGAGCTCAAAAGGCTCAAGGTCAGGCTCTGCTCGCCATGGCTAAAACTCCAGAAGAGTATAAGCTGATTTGTCAACAAATGATGAGTCAGTTTGAATCAGTAAAGGTGCAAGATGTAAAGGCAGAAGAATCATTCAGTAAAGGTTCGTCCAAAAAGACAGCCATCAGAAGAAGTAAAAAACAGCTCAGCGCAGATACGGAGTCGACAACGTCTAGTACGTCATCCTCCACTAAAGAGTCAACATCTTCACATGCATCCAGTAGTGAAGACAGCTGTTATGTACCATCAGTTAAAATTAAAAGTAAAACGAGTAAAGAAAAGAAAAGAAGAGAAAAAGAAAAAGAAAAGATAAAAGAAAAGAAAGAAAAATTAAAAAGAAAAAAGAGTCATCTTCGTCAGACTTAGAATGAAAGGCAGAAGGAACCTTATTCCTTCATTCTGGTAAAAGACAAAGCTCCAAGGATAAAAATTTGAAATTTGAAGCAATCAGTAAAAGAAAGATTCGGTGGCAGACAAGTCATTGTGCATCAACAGTAAAAAGCAGATTCGATGGCAGACAAGTCACTATTCAGCAACAGTAAAAGTCAACAGTAAAGATTCTTAAATTTTCTTTAAAAGGGAGCCTATCCCCTTGTGAAGGCATAAGCTAATTTTCATAAGCAACTCTCTCTCTCTCTCTCATACACATTCCTCTTCCTTCTCTCTACCCTTTCCTCTCTTCCTCCTCTTCCCTTCCGATCAAGGTTCTGTGTAAAGAAGTTCTTAAGTTTAAAAGATGGACTTACAAAAGCAAACAAGGATATATATATATATATATATATATATATATATATATATATATTTATATATATGTATATACTGCAATGTGTTTTCAAAAGTGTGAGTTATAGATAGTTAAAGATGGTATTCAATCTTTTTTTTTAAAATAAGGACATTTTATTATGGTTTAGGTGGTTCTGAGGATGGTCAACACGTACCACCAGGAAAATTAGATAAAGGAAAAGCGATTGCAAGTTTGTGCTAGTGTTCCTCAATCATCAATTGATCTATAAAGGAATATCGTCTATAAATTAATGTAATGTCATTAAATGAGTATCCATAACATTATATTTCATGTATTTATCATTCATAATTGTAAATGCATCATTGCATTAAACATAAAATGGCATATCATGAAGGAATAAGGAAGGAGGAAAATGAGTTAAAATGAGAAAATGTTTAATGAAAATGTACTAGGCTATAAAATGGATTTCCACAAGAAATTAAATGGAAAGGAAAAGAAAGTGAAATGGGTTCCTGTTTGTTGAACCACATAAAAGAAATGAAAGATCCAGTACAAAAATGTGCATAATTTTAAAAAGGTCTCAGAATGAAAAAGGGCTAATGAGATGAAAATGGCAAAGGAAAAACAGAGGGAGAGTGCAATTCATAAATTGCATTCTTCAAGACATATTTCATTTCATTTGATAATTACTGATGAAATAATATTATGGAATGTTATAATTGTTATTATACTATGGATGGTTGTGAACAAATGATGGGTATGTATGAAATTCACAGATGCACAACAGAGGTGGTTACAAGTGATAATGTTATTCAACTAACGATGTATTTTATTATTATATGAAAATATGCTGAAATGTTTTGATTATGTTAAGATAATGCTTCTTTGATGTTATATTAATTATGATTATTCATTTTACTAGCACCATTGAGTTTTACTCTCAGTGTTTGTCAATTGATGAATGTAGGAACTAGTGACACGAGAGAGCATGGGATCTAGTGGTGTCAACAACATATCTCTGCAAATAGTGTTTTTGGGTAAAGGACTGGGACTTCAAAGTAGATCTCTATTAGATGTTTTTCATGCGACTTTACTCTCTGGGTATTATTAGCAGTAAAACATTTATAACATATAAATTGTTGTGGTTGTGTTTTACAAAGTCAACATAACAATACCATCTGGGATGTCTATAAATAAATAAAGTAATGTATGTATGTTAATAATATTAAAAGGGTGTGGATATAATAAATGCTTATTTGACAATATTATCTGAATAAATAATTTACTGGAATGTTTATAGATGGTGGATTGTTATACATGAAAAAAATATTACATTTTAACAGATTAAGTTACTGAATCCCTTGTAGAGTGATTATCAACTTTCTAAAGTTGAAAGTTAGTAATCATGCTACGGGAACATGTTACACCACAAAAGGCATGATAGTATTAATATTAACGAGCATAATCTATGGTAAAGGAAATGGTCTTCCTACTACATTGCCCCCCGGGCTCTGAATATATCCTGAATCATCATAATGGATAGGATGAGACATGGGATTAGTATATCTATGGAATTGATTATGGTTGGGACTCCTGCCTATAGTTTGTCAGCTTCTAAAAGATTACCTCCTGAGAGAATGTGGATTTCCTCCCTCTTATAGGGTGATTGATATGTTTTCTCAACACCAATACTAATATAAGGGACTTCCCCCTACCCCTTAAGTTCCTTAGAGGCCTGTTTGCTTATAGAGGAATCAACCTCTTCTACTTTTGCTACAGTAATTACCTTGTTGGTAGTTTCCATAAACTTAGTTGCATCCATAATTGACTTAGTCAAATCTTTATTATCATCTCCCATAGAAACTGTAATTTCTTAGGCTAGTTTCCCAAAGGTTTCCTCTATAAAACTCCTTATAACTAACATTAGCCTAGCATAGAATTACTCACTTCTTAAGGATAGTATGACCATAAAAGAGGCCTGTATAGTTTCCTCAACTTCTACATCTAGGAAAAGTTCCCCTTGCTTAATTTGTTCCATCAAAGCTGAAACCCCTACTACGACAGCGGGCACTCCCAAGTCATGAGACTCATACATAATTTCTATTCCTAAATTACTTTTGGTTCTTGCAGGCATCATCAATGGGTCCCATTGGGCATGCCAAAAGATGTTCCTAGTTTTTTATACGTTGCGAGTGTGCCAGAGAATTAAAGTATTCTTAAACTATGTATGCCTTTTTGACTTCTTGATCAAAACAATTGTGAATCTTTGATTTGCTTGTAATTGAGAATTAAGCTAAGGAAAATAATGCTAAACAATAACATATTATAAAAATAATGGATGATTAAATTAAAAGGAAGGCTGTCTAAAAATAAAGAGAAATAAACAAAGGCTGAAGGAAATAAAACTAGAAAGAAAGTTGCTTCAAAGTGATTTTTGATGGTTGATTGTTTGTCCCCTAATGATTGCCTTCACTTGTTATTTATACTATCACAGAACCGTCATTCCAAATATTGATAACTGTCACATACCCATCTCCTGCACTTCCTCCATAATCAACGTGATAACTGCCTCTATCACACATTTTAGGAAATTAAGCCTATTAAACTAATTAATGGCCTAATTTACTAAATATCCTTTAATTAATAAAAATATTAAATAAATTAATATAAAATAATTTATTTAATTTTAAATTAATTAAGACTAAATTTAAACTGGGCCTATTAAATTAATTAATAACCTAAATATTTAAATATCTTTTAATTAATAAAAATATTAAATAAATTAATATAAATTTAATTTATTTAATTATTTTAATTAATTAAAATCAATTTAATTATGATAGAAACAATATGATATACATAATATGTAAGTTATATATTTACAGCATGTATAATATATATTTATATATTAATAAATATTTATTCACTATATATACCATACAATATGGTGTGTGTGTGTATATATATATATATATATATATATATATATATATATATATATATATATATATATATATATATTTACACATTTACATATATTTGTATAGTAAAAAAAGTAAAAACAACAATAAAAAAGAGAATAAAAGTAGAAACTAAGATAACAAAAGGCATCATAGTTTCATAAAACCAAAAGAAGAATAATAAAAAAATCATTAGTTTTATACAATTATAAAGAAGAATAATAATAAGAATAATTAAGGATTTGAAAAATTGGAATTTTAAAAAGAGGAAGATTAAAAAGAATAAAAGAATAAAATATAAAATTAAGGGTAGAAATATAATTTAATAAAAAATTTAACGTATATGTTAGACCCATGATTTTGATGTGTGTGTTTTGCGTGAGTTAATTTAAGTTATTTGCAATTTAAAATCACTTTTTTGTGTTTGGTAGGGGCATACCAGTTTTGGTACGGGCGTACCATTTATGTTTGTTGTATACTATGTGATTTTGTCTTTTACTCAAAACTTGGTACGGGCGTACTATTGCTCACAGGAAATTTTGTGTATCAGGAAATTCCTCTTGGTACGGGCATACCAATGGATGGTATAGCCATATGGTTGCTCGCAAGAATTTTGCATATTAGTAACATTGATTTGGTACAGGGGTACTATTGCTTGGTACAGGAGTACCAAACTTACTGCATTTTATTAAACTGATGTTTTTAAATTGGTACGAGTGTACCATGTTTGGTATGGCTATACACAACCTTTCAAAAAGGCTTTAAACCCTTTCTAACTGCTTTATTTTCATAAGATAGATTGCATATTTCAAATTTAATGGTTAGTTTTGCAGAAAAAAGTTTCCTTTAAGCTTTGAACTTCAATAGTAAGTAAGTTTGCTTGTTGTGTTGTGATTCTAGCATTGTAAACTCTCTTGTATTGTATTCCCACAACCTAAGAGTTAGGTTTTGTAATTGTGGATTGATATGAGATTAATGCTTGGGGCATTAAGTTATATTTGAGAGTTTAATTGTTGTGAGTTTGTAATCATTGTAAAGGTTTGAGTGTGAGCTTGAAAACATTGGGGTTAAAATTTAATTGAGGAATCCTTTATTATATTGATTGTGATTGTGATTAGTGGAACCCTAAGTGGAAGACTTAGGAGAAGTGGATGTAGGCAAGAGTTAGTGTCAAACCATTATAAATCATACACATGTTGCCATACTTCCACTGGGACTTCATTTGGTATCAGAGCATGGTGCTCAATTGTGATTAGAAGTAAAATTCTAGAGTGAAAGATCCTATGGCAACTCAAATCATCGAAAGCTAATCATACACAAGACCCCCCTTCTTTGATGGGACAAATTATCCGTATTGGAAGCACCAAATGGAAGTCTTCATGGAGAGCAATGGAGTTGATCTATTTGACCTGATAGAGAATGAATTTGCTACACCAACAATCATAGTTGATGGAGTCACCTCTCTAAAGCTAAAGGGAACTTGGACTCGAGAGGAACTCAAGGTGAATGTAAGGAACAAGAAGGTTATGAACATGCTCTATTATATGATTAGTCATGAAGAATATGGGTGTGTCTCACATTATGTTACAGCTAAGTAAATTTGGATCACTTTGGAGACTCATCATGAGGGAACCAATCAAGTCAGGACCAAGAAGATTCAATTATTAACTTATCAATATGAGTTATTCATAATGAAGGTACATGAGTCTATTTCAGAGATGTACAATCGCCTTATTATGATCATCAATGGATTGATGAGATTGGGCAAGCTGTACAAAAAGTAAGATATCAAAAATAAGATCTTGCGGGTACTGCCTAAGAAGGATTATGAGGCTAGAGTGACCTCAATTAAAGAAGCAAATGATTTATTAGTTCTATCAACCAATGTTATTCTTGGAAAGCTTCTTATACATGAGATTACCCTTAAGTAAGGGGTAAATGAAGACAAAAGAAGAAGGATAGCACTTAAAGCTTTGAAAGAAGAAGATGCCTCTTCAACAAGCAAAGGAGAGATTAATGATGAAGTTGGCCTCCTTTCTAAATATTTCAAGACTTTTCTCATGAAGAAAAAGAAGTTCAAAAAGGATGGTAAGAAGCCATTTGAGGCAAGAAGGGACTTGAACCATAGGGATAAATTTTAAAGGAATGAAGCTGTTTGCTATGAATACAACAAGCTGGGACATATTAGAAACAAATGCCCTCGTCTCAACAAGTCTTTCAAGCCATAAAAGAAGAAAGCTTTGAAGGTAACTTAGGATGATGATAGCGAATCAAATGAGGAAGTGTATGGTGATGAGGGAGCAACCAATCTTTGCTTCATGGCATTCTTGGATGATGAGAAGGATGAGGTAACCACATCATCTCAATCTTATTATAGTAATGATGAATTGGATGATGATGATGAATGTGGTGCATTAGAAGCATTGTTAGAAAAGTATGAGAAATTAGCTAAGAAGCATCAATCATTTAGAAGTAAGTATGCATGTATGACAAAAGTGAAAAATGCTTTGCAAAATGAATTTGATTCTTGTTAAACAAGGCTTGAAAGTTTTGAAAAGGAAAATGAGTCTTTAAAAAATGAAAATGCTAAGATTTTGAAAGAAAAGGATTTATTAAAAGATAATCTTCTAAGTTTGAACAAGATGTTAAAATTGATTCTATTTTGAAACACCAAAAACTTAGCGGTAATAAAGAGGGTATTGGATTTAATCAAAACTCATCCTACACCTCTAAAGGCATGATTTTTGTTAAAGTATCTACCTCAACATAAAAACCAAACGATTTTGAAAAGAAACATGTTCATTCTAAGACTCATAAAGTGCATATGCATAAAGCACATCATTATTCATTTTCATGCAACCATAATCATTCTCATGCATCCAAAAGAAAGTATATACATAATCATTCTAGATTTAAGAATGTCATATGTCATTATTGTAATAGAAATGGGCATGCAACTAATATATGTTTTATTAAGAAGATGCGTTAGAATGATGATATGTATGTTACTAAACCCCAAGGACCCAAGTACATTTGGATACCTAAAAAGAGATAAATGCATTTATGTTTAATAAGTATGCTTGAGATCCAAGATTAATTAAAACATATGGTACCTCTATAGTGTATGCTCAAGATATATGACTGGTAATGCAAGCCTTTTCTCCAACCTCAAAAAATTAGATGGTAGTAATGTCACTTTTGTAGACAATGCCAAAGGTAAAGTGGTTGGAATTGGTAAGATTGGTAAGTAATCCAACCTTTCCATAAATAAAGTATTGATGGTTGAAGGGTTAAGAAATAACCTATTAAGTATAAGTCAACTTTATGATAATGGTTATAAGGTTATTTTTGATCCTAAGGGATGTTTTGTCTATAGGATTAGTGATGATAGGTTAGTTTTTCAAGGTGATAAAATAGAAAATGTTTACATGATTGATTTAAATTCTATTCCTAATAAGAATGTGAAGTTTTTTATTTCTATAAGTGAGGATTCATGGCTTTGGCATAGAAGGCTTAGACATGCTAGCTTCGAGAGCATTGGTGATTTCGAGAAGAACGAACATATGGTAGGACTTCCAAAGATCAAATTTACCAAGGGCAAGGTATGTGAAGCTTGCCAAATGGGAAAATAAGTAAAGTTCTCATTTATGGTGAAAAACAAGGTAACTTTTTCTAAACCTTTGCAACTGTTGCATATGGATTTGTTTGGACCAACTAGAGTAGCTAGCTTAAGTGGCATGCATTATGCACTTATGATTGTTGATGATTAATCTAGGTTTACTTAGGTTTCTTTTATAGTTCATAAAGATGATGCATTCAATGTCTTTCAATCATCAACTAAAAGAATGCAAAATGAAAAGGGATATTACACTTCCTCAATAAGAAGTGATCATGGAAAAGAATTTCAAAATGAAAGTTTTAAGTCTTTTTGTGAATTGCATGATATTCATCATAACTTTTCATCTCCTAAATCTCCTCAACAAAATGGGGTAGTTAAAAAAGAAAAATTGAACTCTTTATGACATGACATGTACTATGCTTAATGAGTATCAATTTTGTTCGTACTTTTAGGCCAAAGCGGTCAATACCGCTGGTTATATCATAAATCGAGTTCATTTAAGATCGATTTTAAATAAAACTCCTTATAAGCTATGGAATGGTAGAAAACTAAGAATTTCCTACTTTAGAGTATTTGATTGCAAGTGTTACATTTTGAACACCAAGGATAACCTTAGGAAATTTGATTCAAAAACTAATAAGGGTTTATTCTTATGATATGCAACATCTAGCAACTCATATAGGGTGTTTAACAAACGTTCTTTGGTTGTAGAGGAATCTATGCATATTGTTTTTGATGAAACTAACTCCTTTGGTCCAAGAAAGGACATTGTTGATGATGATGTAGGAATCTTATTGGAACAAGGTGAAGGACAAGAGCATCTACAGGAAGCTACACCTAAAGATTTTAACAAGGAAGAAGTGAATGATCTTCCTCCTAACCTAGCTACAACTCAAATTGAGCATGATCTTCCAAAGGAGTGGCAATTCCCAAAAGGACACTCCAAGGAGCAAATCCTTGGACACTCCAATGTCCAAGGAGCAAAGGACATTGGAGTGACAACTCACTCTAAATTTAAAGATATTTATAATAATCTTGCATTCATTTCTTAGATTGAACCTAAGAATGTGAATGAAGCCTTAGATGATGAGATTTGAGTGTTTGCCATGCAAGATGAACTAAACCAATTTGATAGGAATAATGTATGAACCTTAGTACCTAAGCCTAGAGATGCATCTGTTATAGGAACTAGGTGGGTGTTTAGAAATAAACTTGATGAAAGTGGTGTCATAACTAGGAATAAAGCTAGGTTAGTGGCACAAGGATATTGTCAAGAAGAGGGAATAGACTTTGATGAGACCTCTGCAGATGTAGCTAGATTAGGAGCAAGTAGAATGTTAGTGGCATATGTATCTCACATGAACTTCAAAATTTTTCAAATGGATGTGAAAAGTGCATTTTTAAATGATTTTATAAATGAAGAAGTTTATGTTGCACAACCCCTTGGTTTTGAGGATTTTGAATTTCCAAACCATGTTTTCAAACCTACTAAAGCCTTATACGGCCTTAAATAAGCCCCTAGAGCTTGGTATGGTAGGTTGAGTAGTTTTCTTATTAATCATGGTTTTAAAAAAAATGCAAAGTAGATACAACACTTTTCATTAAGCATTATAAACATTATATCTTTCTTGTTCAAATCTGTGTGGATGATATCATGTTTGCTACTACTAATAAAAAATTATGCAAGGAGTTCTTTGAGTGTATGCAAGGAGAATTTGAGATGAGCATGATGGGAGAATTGAAGTATTTCTTAGGACTTCAAGTCAAGTAATGTAAAGATGGAATTTTCATCAATTAAGTCAAGTACATACAAGAAATGCTTAAGAAATTTAAACTAGAAAATGCAAAAGCTAGCAAGACTCCTATGAGCACTACCATAAAGCTTTCCTTAGATGAAAGTGATAAACAGTGTGTATGTATGCTAGATTTCAGTCATCTCCTAGGGAATCGCATTTGTGTGCCATGAAATGTATTTTCAAATACTTAATTAATACTATGCATTATGGCTTGTGTTATGTTAAGAATAACTCATTTGACTTGAATACTTATTCTGATGCTGACTTTGCTGGGAATGTGTTAGATAGGAAAAGTACCTCGGGTACCTGTCATTTCTTAGGAATTGTTTGGTTTCTTGGTTTAGCAAGAAATAAAATTGTGTATCTTTGTCTACTGCTGAATCTGAGTACATATCCGCAGGTTGTTGTTGTGCCCAAGTGTTATGTATTCAACAACAATTAAGGGATTACAATGTATGTGTTTCATGCACTTCCATTAAATGTGATAACACTAGAGCCATAAATTTATCTAGGAATCTAATTCAGCAGTCTAAAACTAAGCATATAGATATTAAGCATCATTTCCTACATGATAATGTGCAAAAAGGGAAGGTTGTATTAGAATTTGTTGGTACAACTCATCAATTAGTAGATATTTTTATAAAACCCCTTAGTGAAGAATATTTGAACTTCATCAAACATAAGCTAGGAATGATAGATGGTTCATTTTTGAGATAGGTGTACTTGGTGGACTTTAGAAATTTCAAGAAATTTCTCAGAACTCTTAGAAATTTTCTGAATTTTAGTCCCCGTACGATCATACCTATTTTCGTATGCCCATACGGATCCTTCTGCCTTAATTCCTATTTCTGCCAACTATCTCATATGACCGTACAACAGTTTAGTATGCTCATACATCTTTCAAAGCCAATTTTCTTCAAATTTGGTATGGTCGTACTTGTTTTTATACGCCCATACACAATCATGTTTTCAAAACCTCAAATTTTTAGTCAAAGTGTTGGTACGACCGTACTAAATTCTTTTGGCTAGTACCTCTCATACGGCTATACGCCTGACCCATACACCCATATGCGATATGAATTTTCAGGCATTTTTGAGCCGTACAGAATTATGTTTAAGTAGTACGCCTATGCGTGATCTGAAAAACCAATTTTAAACATGATTTTTCAGTTTTTGCCTATCACCAAATTCAATAAAATCAGTCTCAAAACACTCATAATCCATTTGCCCACAATCCTCATCAAATTCAACAAAATCAGTCCCAAAACCTGAGCATTCTAGTCACTTTTAGCTCTAGGTTCTTTAGAGTAAAGTGCTTAGGATTGTGTTAGCTAGGTGTGGTTTGAATTTTGTTGATTTCTATGCAGGTACAAATTTTTTGAGTTTTTCAAAAATTATCCAAAATTGCGTCAAATTTTTTAAAAAATTCTATTTTAGTTACATTGTTTGTTTTTAGCTAATTTCAACAATGTCAGCTCCCAAGTCTCGTAGTGGCTTTTTATCTCAATGACGTAGAGTCAAATGCACTATACGAGCAGGCTCTAGTCCTTATGCTACTACTTTTTCTTTTGTAGTACGTACTTCTATTCTAGGTGAGAAAGTCTTTTCTCACTCTTGTTTTACATGTTGTTCCACTCTCATGCAAACAAGACTAGTGGATGACATTCTATGCTATTTGACTAATGTTAGTTGGTCAAATTTCACTTTCCTACCCAATTATTGCATTCAGGCTGTAGCTCTTAAATTCCTACAGTCCTTCTCTCTTTCTACTACCTTTAGTTGTACTTTCAGACTCTTCCACAATCCCTACACTCTTTGCCCTATGGAGTTTATGTTAGTGTATGCTCCAGAGCATTATGTTTATTTGTACTATACATTTTCATTAATAAAGGCATTATTCATTATATAGTACAATGTTTTAAATGAACTTGTTTTACTTGCAGTATTAAACTATATATTGAAGTCCATGATATTGGAACAGTGCCGAAGAATCCATAAAGAGTTTATGGAATGAGATTCTTATTGTATGCAAATGTTCAATATCTAAATATCCCTGATCATAGTATTAATAAGAATGGACAT
>CANYBF011869922.1:0-17468 GCA_948192965.1 Dalechampia spathulata | reverse complement strand
TTCCGCAGCACAACCACCATTAGGCTTAGAACGTGTCCCCATACGACGTCTTTACGAGGTATCCCTGACGGTACAGGCACTGGTTCTCTACTGGGAGCCGCTGTCTGTGTCGTGGGAGCATGTCTACCTGGGTATGGGCCGGGTGTCACAAAATTAGGGTGCGACAACTACCGTATGTCTTATGCATTGATTATAATAGCTAACGAGTAATGCAAAATGACACTATATGATACAGTTGTATGACTTATTATTGATTACTGTGATTTGACTTCAAAATGTGATTGCTGATATATGCACATGTCATTTACTTATTTTATAGCACCACTAAGTTTTATACTCAGCGTTTATCATTTGATGAACGCAGGACCAGGACTTTCAGGTGAGAATTTAGGCTAAACGATCTTCAGTTAGGGGAGATTTTGATTTCAGGGAATCTCATTCTCAAAGCAGTTTGGACCAATGTAACATACTCCTTAGTGACTCTGTATATGTGACTTATTATATTAACTTTAACGGCAGTAATACTTATATTATGAACTTATGATGTGTGTAATATTGATATCACTTTATCATGTGAAATTTAAATATACATATCACATAACGAATGATGGTGTGATAAACTAGAAATATATATTGAAATAAAATGGATGCATATTATTGTGTATTGATATTACCTCTGTTATAATAATATGTGATAATATATGTACGTATGACTATTGTAGTAATTTATTATAGTAATCGGAAAAAAAAAGATCCCTTATAGAATAATTAATGATTTCCTTGTTTAGGGAATTATTAACTATTTTACGGGAGTATGTTACCCCGGGTTGGGGTGTGACATTACATTCTTATTAGTAGTATAATTATCAATCATAAATTTCATAATTATTACATTCTCAATTTAATAAATTTTTTCTAATAATTACATCTACTCATTTCTTAATCATTACATTATAATTATACTATTTTTATTAATAATATTATTAATTAAAATTAATCATTTTTAAATCATTGCATCTTTTATTATAATAATAAATATATATTATATATAGTTTTTTTCCCTCAAATTTAAAGAGAAGTGACTATTGGCCGCCACTTATATCAATGGCAATATCAGCTACCTCTCACTTCCCATGTTAACACGTCATCTAGTTGCTAGTAAAAGTGGCAGCCAAGTACGTTTTTACACCAAATGGGGAATTATTTTTCCTTCTTACCAAATGAGGAATTTTCTTTAATATTTACCCCCAAATAGATAATTTGCCAAGAAAAAAGGTAATATATGTCTTATTATTGAGATTAATAGTATTTTGACTCAAAATTTTTTGAAGACTATGAATAATAACTTTATTATTTTTATGATATATGAAGAGACTCTCAAGTTTAAATTAATAGATACATATCTTGACAATGGATGACATCATAAATATTTTGATTTTTGGGTATTATTTTAGTTTTTAATGATTGTTGTGATATTGAAAAAACATATTAGTTTTTGATGAATTTTTAGTTATTGTATTAATCATATTAAAAAATATTAAATTTTTTCATAAAATTATATTTTGTTATTTTTTCTATATATTTATACTTTATAGGATAAAACATATAATTTCAAACTCTAATTTGTTTTGTTTTTTCTTAGTTTCAGTTATTTTATATGTCATTTAAATGTCTTTTGATGTATTTTTTTTTTGAATTTATAGGCTTTTACAAAATGATTTGTTGCTAAGATTGATTGGAAACACATTATAAATCTCTAATTAGAGACCAAAAAATATGCATATGATATAAATTATTAATTTGATAAACAAACATTGTACATTTAAAACTTGAATACAATTTTTTTGATAACAATTATGTTTTGATTATACACATTGTTATTGATCATTAAATTTAGAAGATATTGAAAAAGATGAATTCTTGGTTACTCAAGAAGGTAAGTGTATAGGAGAGAGTCCAAACATGAAGTTTTCAAAAAAAAATCTTATCTAAAGGTAATTTTTATGGAGTTGTTATTTCAAAATAACAATATTATACATATGAAATATATCCTTTTCAAATACCCATTTTTACAATAAGCATCATTCATAGGAGAAAAATAATAAATACTCATTTTACCAAACAAATATATTAAATAACATTAAATTTTTTTAAAATTTTTACGCTAAATTAGAGATAAAATTCATGTATATACCTCGATCACTCCTTTAGTACACCAAGCAAGGCTTTTCCCCTCTAGAAATTCTCTTAACCAAAATTGCTAAATCTCAAAATCTTAGACACATAAAATACACAAAATCACTTCCCTAACCTAATACACATCATTAGTATGTTCAAAGCCAATTTAAATAATCTATTTGTTATCTTAGAAGTACTAAAATCTCCACCTAATGATTAATGATGTTTTATTATTGACTTCAACTAAATCTCCAAATTCTTCTTGTTTCCTAGGTTTAAACTATCTTTTGATTCTAAAAGGAAGTTAGCATAAGTGGGTGAATTTGATTTATCATTTAGGTGGTTAGCTTGGATTAAGGTACGGTGATAATGAAAAAGGAAGATAGAAAAGAAGAGGGAAGAGATGTGTAGGGCAAGCTCATGAGGAAGGGGGAAAATGAGTTAATTTTATCCATTTTATCTTTCCTTGAGTTAAAATTTACATGTTCAATGGGTATACTAAGTTTTGGTAAGTTTTCCTTCATTTTCAAGTCATTATGAGTGCTGAAACTTGAGTTAATGCACCCAAATGTCTTTTCACTTATTTCAATATCAAAAATAATATTTCTAATTTATTAGTTAAGTTTTCATATCATTTTATTATTTTATGTGAAATCAAGTTAATTTTTATAAAATTCATAAAATCTCTTTAAAAATCTAAAGCAATTCCAAATAAAATATTTTAATAATAACATCTAAAATTATCCTTTACATATATGACTATCAAGAATCATGTATAAACTGACTTACTAATTGCATATGTTATGTTAGGTCTGATGTTAAAAAGAAAAGTGTGCCTTCCAACTAATCTCTAATGTCTTTCTTTATCCACTAGTTGTCTAATTCATTCTTACAACTTATGATTGCTTTTCAATAGGTGAAAATATTGGTTTGTAACTTAGTTATGAGTGAGTCCTAAAACTAATTTAGAGTAATTGCACTTCCACAACACTAGAGGTTTGTTTAGAATAAGGAGATAGTCTTCTAAGAAGGCCATTCTTAGGATTGAATAAGCCTATGATTAGGTCATGAAGTTTTCATATAGTAAAATCAAGAAATCATGACTCAACTAAAACTTTCTAACACTTTAAAGATGAATTTGGATAATAAAAATCTGTTCATTTAAGTTACATATTCAATTTTACCTTATTAATTTTATAATTATGTCTAATAAGATGTTTTGATATTCATTTACACTATCAATGAAATGTATACAAATATAGTAATTGTATAACAAAAAATATCATAAAAAGGAATACAAGATTATAGGGATACAATTCAAAGACAAATAATAATTACATTTATGAGTGAGGAAAATATGAATAAAATAAGACATATAAAGATATTGATTAGAACAATTGTAAATAAAGAAGGAAAACTAATCAAGAAAACACTCATTCTAAAGCTATTAATTATTATTCAATTTTATATTTAATTTATAAAATATTTATCGCATAAATACATTAATATTAAGCTATATGAATTTAAGCTAGGAGTTGATACAAGATAAAAAAAATTAAAAATGAAATGAAAGGTTAATAAAAAATATTTAAAAATATTAATAAATTGGTGCCTCATTAAAAAATTAGTAAAAGAAAATAAAAATTATTTGATATACTCCATATATGAGTAAATGATATATTACATAACACTCCTTTTACTTTAAAATAATTAAATTATCAATAAATTATTTTAATTAATATGCTTTTTATTTCATTATCATTTCTGAGATTTAGTGAAAAGAAATTAATAATTGTTGTAATATTTTACCATTTGGATTGAGTTAATATGAATTCTATAAAATTTAGAAAGTTCACAAAATTTAAAATCATGATATTTGAAATGTATGAAATTTTTATTATATGCTATTATATTCATTTTATTATTATTTAGACAATATAAATTAATGATCTTAATATTTAATCAAAATAAAATTAATATATTTAATTTTATATGATAAATGAAATGGATATAAAACATGACGTGCATAAGTGTTTACAAAGAAATGTTTAAAAAAATCTCAATTTGAAAAAAAAAAAAAAAGAAATCACATTTCCCCGCCCTAATAAAATAAATAAAAAATAGGTTTTTTTGGTCTCCTTTTTGAAATCAGTACAGTAACCAAAAACCCTCACTCTCCCTCTTGCTTTCTTTCTCTTTCTCTTCCTTCGAAAGCAGAGAAAAGGAGAAAAGGAAAATGGAAGAAGAAGATCAACAAAAAATCATAGATCTAGTCAAAGAGTTAGTCCATCGTTTACTTTCTCAAAACCCTAACCCTAAAACCCCTAATTCTAACCCTAACTCCCCTGATTTTCACAATGCTTTTCGCTACGCCATTCGAATTCTTTCCAGTCGATTAACTCCTTCTATTTCACCTGATTCTGCGGCAATCGCTGAATCTATCAAGCGAAGTCTCGCTACTCAAGGTAAATCCTCGCAGGCACTTACTTTCGCTGATCTTTATAACAAATTTTCTTCCAAAAATGGCCCCGGTAGCATTAATAACAAATGGGCACTTCTTTACTTGCTTAAAATTATATCAGACGATAGAAAGATTGCTACAAATAGTTCAAATTCCACTCATTTATTGCCTTACTTAGCTTTAAATGACCTTGAATTGAGTAATGGTTCACCGGTTAATCATAATTTGAAGAAGGCTGATAAGGGTTGGGATAATGGTGTTCTATTGCTTGCAAGAGATCCAGAGAATCTGCGTGAGATTGCGTTTAGGGAGTTTATGGATATTATTAAAGAAGAAAATGAAGTGACTGAGGAGGTTTTGGTGAGAGATGTGTTGTATGCTTGTCAAGGTATTGATGGGAAGTATGTGAAATTTGATGCAAATGCTGATGGGTATGTTCTTTTGGATAGTGTTAAGGTTCCTAGGGCTACTAGGGTTATGGTTAGGAAGTTGTGTGAGTTGGGTTGGTTGTTTAGGAAAGTTAAAGATTATATTTCAGAGAGTATGGATCGATTTCCCGCTGAAGATGTGGGTACTGTAGGGCAAGCGTTTTGTGCTGCATTGCAAGATGAGCTCTCGGAGTATTATAAATTGTTGGCGGTGCTTGAAGCACAAGCAATGAATCCTATTCCCTTGGTATCGGAGACTGCCAGTTCAAGGAATTATCTTTCATTGAGAAGATTATCAGTTTGGTTTGCAGAGCCAATGGGGAAAATGAGGTTAATGGCTGTTTTGGTTGATAAGTGTAAAGTTTTGAGGGGTGGGGCAATGGCTGGTGCCATACACTTGCATGCTCAACATGGTGATCCACTTGTTCATGAATTTATGAAGAGTTTACTTCGGCGTGTTTGCTCTCCACTTTTTGAAATGGTTAGGAGCTGGGTTTTAGAAGGGGAGCTGGAGGACATTTTTGCTGAGTTTTTTGTCGTGGGTCAGCCTGTGAAAGCCGAGTCACTTTGGAGGGAGGGTTATAGGCTTCATGCTGGGATGCTTCCCTCATTCATTTCACAGTCTCTTGCTCAGCGTATCTTAAGGACTGGGAAGTCCATTAATTTTCTTCGTGTCTGTTGTGATGATCGTGGCTGGGCTGATGCTGCAGCTGAGGCTGCAAGTGCAGCTGGAACCACTACTAGAAGAGGTAATCTTGGCTATGGTGAAACTGATGCACTTGAAACATTGGTTGCTGAAGCAGCAAAGAGAATAGATAAGCATCTCTTGGATGTTATATATAAAAGGTACAAGTTCAAAGAGCATTGCCTTGCAATTAAGCGTTATTTATTGCTCGGCCAAGGTGATTTTGTGCAATATCTAATGGATATTGTTGGGCCAGAACTTTCTGAGCCTGCTAATACAATTAGCTCATTTAAGCTGGCTGGATTATTGGAGAGTGCAATTCGTGCATCTAATGCACAATATGATGACCGCGTCATACTAGATAGATTGAGGGTGAAGATGATGCCACATGGCATAGGAGATAGGGGCTGGGATGTGTTTTCTTTGGAATATGATGCTAGTGTTCCCCTGGACACGGTGTTTACAGAGTCTGTAATGGCAAGGTATTTAAGAATATTTAACTTTCTGTGGAAGCTGAGACGAGTAGAGCATGCACTTATTGGTGCTTGGAAGACTATGAAACCAAATTGCATTACTTCTCATGCATTTACTAAGCTGCAAGGTGCTGTCAAGTCGCAGTTGCTTTCAACATTAAGGCGGTGCCAAGTTCTTTGGGATGAGATGAATCATTTTGTTACGAACTTACAATATTACATCATGTTTGAAGTCTTGGAGGTATCCTGGTCTGATTTCTTAAAGGATATTGAAGTAGCGAGAGATCTTGATGATTTGCTTGCAGCTCATGAGAAGTATCTCCATTCAATTGTGGAGAAATCTCTTCTTGGTGAATGTTCTCAGCCCCTTTACAAGTCACTCTTTGTCTTGTTTGATCTTATATTACGTTTCAGAAGTCATGCAGATAGATTATACGAAGGCATTCATGAACTGCAAACAAGGTGAAGACTCCACTGTCTTATTAGCATTCATATTCGTATTGCGTTTTCTTTTTTCTTTTTTCTTTTTTCTTTTTCCCTTCTTTAAGAATTTCTAGTTAATTAGCAAATCTGATCCAAAAAGTGCTCCCTGATTTGCCAGAACCAGAGCAAGCACTTTACCTGGGTCATGGATTAGCGAAGGCAGGAAGGCATTAACACAACTGGCAGGGGAATTTCTTCAAAATATGGGGAAGGAACTGGATGCCTTAGCCAAGGAATATACAACATTGCTTGGTGGATTCTTATCTCAACTGCCTGTGCAGCAACATGTTGATTTGAAGTTCCTCCTGTTTCGTCTCGACTTCACAGAGTTCTATGGCCGGTTGCATCCCCCCAAATAGAAGTTACGAAAAGCTGTCAATTCATTTTGAGTTCAAAGTGAATTTGCAATTCAAGACAGGAAAAGACGGCTTCAATTATGATTAAATTGCTCAGAGCCATATGACCGAGCAATTGTGCAATTCGAAGCTGACATCTCGACAGCCTGTTTGTATGTTGTTTGTTAAAGTTTAGGTACTTGAAGATCTCCAGTTTCCTTTCACTACCTTTCATCATTTTTTGAGATACTGATGCTTATTGTTTTACATTTTCAGATGGTGTGTGCTCCTTTTTCGATGGCTTTGCGTGAGAGTTTGTGATCATATTGAAGGTATTTTTGTATATGTTTAACCCAATTCATTACTGGTGATCTGTTTCCAGTTCTTGGCAAGTTTTAATATCATGTGCTGTATATTTTTGTACCATACTTCTGTAATGGCTAGAAAATTGATGAGTAAGGAATATGCCACATGATTTTGCTCTTTTACATGGTTTTATTTATTTATTTATTATTTTTCAGTCAAACAATTAATTAAATGTATTGATGATAAATGGTAAAGACAAGACAGTTGGTTCTAAATTGAGTTTGTGATTATTAATATATGAAAACATATTAAAGGTGATACTAATTAGGATATATTTATATTTATCCTTATATTATGTTACAAAATGATTTAAATAGTTTATTTAAATTGATTAAACTGCAATTAAAAAGATCCAATTATGTATAGTTGACATTTTATTGTTCAACAGACTTTGGTAAAAACCCATTCATTTAATCCTCTGATCTGATTGAGTATAGAAGATTGAACATTGAAGTGCAATCTGACATTTTCAGTAAAATTCAAACTGAAATAACTCAAAACTGTAATTTCCAAATTTCATCCATCTACTTTGAAACACATCAGTAGGCACTTATTCTTGTAAATTTTTTTTTTTTGTAATATTTTCACCATGATTTATTATAGCTTTTATCTTGTTTTCAAATTTTCAAACAAATTAATAAAATTAGCTTATAAATATTATTTATTAACTTACAAATATTAAAAAATTGAAATAATTAAATATTTAATTAAAAATTTTATAAATGAATGATATACAACTTATCTAATAAGAACTTATTAATAAAAAATACTAAATATAATAAATATAATATCCTAAATATAATAAATATAATATCCTAAATATAATAAAAAATACTAAATATCCTATTACATAATAAATCATATTCATTCAATTTTTTTAATAAATTACATCAAAATTTGCTAAAATTATAATAAAAATACTTTAATTCATATTAAATATATAAATAGTTAATACAAACAAGATTTTTTAAAATTTATAAAAAATGTCATATATATGAAGTACATTTGGGAGAACACATACTATTTAAAATTTATAAAAAAAATAACAATAATAAATAAATTAAAATTCATAATTTTATTTAATCTGTAAATATTATATACATTTAAATAATTTTTTTTTACTAGTATACCTTTAAATAAGTTAATAAACATATATTTTGAATAAAGTGATGAAATATTAAAAATACTCTATCCCATAACCATAAGCTCTTTTTCTTACTTATCTCAAATTATAATTCATTTTTAATAAAATAATAATATGTTAAATTGAAAATTGAAAGAAATATTTTTAGATGACTAATTTGATTAATATTTTTAGATGGTTATTAATTTTGTTATTTCTTTAAATTGGTTTTGGGAAAGACATCAATTAAATAATTTTTCAATAACATCAATCAGGAAACTGGAGGTTTGCTTACCTCTCAGGCTGAGACAAAGTACGCAATTCTGAGGCAATCTAAGCTTCTCCAGAATGCTGCATGTAGAAGTTCAACTTCTCCGCTTCTTTTGTCTCTCTTCACGCTCTGCACTCTATACAAACTGCTTAGTTATAGCATCGATAGAATCTGGAAATCTTTTTCATGTTTAAAATTTTGATTGGATGTGACTAGAGTACCCAAATCCTTGTGTGCTTCAGCATACAGTTCAAAAAGAAACGAACAATTTAACAGCTATAACCTTCCTAATTACTTGTCAAACTACGAAAAACGTGTTGATATTTCATGGAGTTATGCTGCTGCTGCTGTTCAGTAAGGTATTGATCTCGCCGATTATATTAACAGGTCTTCCATTGAACATTGACGAAAGAGTACTCTCACAAAGTTTCTTAAGCTCTCTGGTTTTCCCAAGAGCTGCTTCCTGCAATTTAGACAACAATGGCTTCATGTTATATTTGTTGAAATTCAACCCCAAGATGTTTGTGATTCAGTCAACACAAATTTATGCGTGAATAGAAGAGAAAACAAACAAAATCACTAAGATATCTTAATCTTTGCTCAATTCCAAGTATGTCTTTTTCATTAAAATGGATTAATTTAGTAATCTATCGTTACTATTAAACTGATCAATAAAAGAAGAGTTCCTTTAGTATTTTTAAAGGAAAGTTCCCTTTTCGTTGAATACGAAAATCATAAGTTTGAATAATGCTACCAGAATCTACTACTATCTTAAACTATCTTAAATTAAACGGAAGTGTCGTCAAAAGTTGTGACAAGTGAAAAATGACCACTCATATGGCCGACTCTGATTAACTTGGGACTAAGACTTGGTTCAAACCAATTAAGAGATTTGCTGTGTGATCAATACCATATAGTTTAACTAAAGAAAAAAGCAAATTGGATAAGGCCGTTAGTTTACATATTATTCAACAATTTAGAAGTCACAAATTAACACCATAAGACACTTGTAGAGCATAAACCATCCCCTGAGGAGAAAATTCCAAAATATATATTACAATCCCCTTTTCAGAAAGAACTATAAATTGAAGGAATACCAACACATTCTCTTGAGCTTACAAAACGGATGTAAGCTCTCGGGAGGGGACCAAAATCAAAGTTCAGGTTTGTATGGTAGAGAGTATCCTCTAGCCCAATATTCATTTTTCCGTAATCCTTAGATAATTTTAAATATGAATAAAACAGCAGAGACAGAGATACAAAGGATGGTAGGTCCAAACTAAAACTATAATAACTCTCTACTTTTACTTACTCCTATTGCAAAGCATTCAACGGGCTTGTATAGAACAAAGCAAAAGATTTTTTTGAAGAAAGAAAAAGTAACGTGAAGAAGCACAAAGAAAACAATCGCTTGATAAAAGTTATAACTCACCAGCTTCGGCCATGAAGAAGATAAAGAATTATGAAGCTCCATGCGCTTAGCAGCCAAGTCCTTCAACCCCTCCTTTAACTTCGTTTCATGGTGTTTCTTTTCCTCCAATGTACTCACCAGTCTGTCCAGAAATCTGGATTCGAGGCAGATAGATTAGATTTAAGTAACATCATAACCCATTATAGAGCTGAACATTTGGTCCGTTTGGAAATTCAAAACTGAACTAAACCAAATTTTAGTTGGTCTTAAAATTTAAGAATCAAGCTGACTACGTCAGTTCGGTTTTCTACGTTATTTTTTCGGTTATTTCAGTTTCCGACTGAAAATTTTAATTTCCCTTAAACCAAACTGAACCAAATATTTTAAAATTCAAATCATTCAAACCGAACTGAACTGAATTTGTCAGTTCAGTTCAGTTTTTCGGTTTGCAGCCCAATTTGCTCACCCCTAACCCATTACAATTATAATGCAAAACAAACAACAAATTGCAATTACTAGATCTGTCGAGGTCAGGATGAATCCTGAAAGCCTCTTGGTCTGCAGTAACACTACTAACTTGATTAAGATCAAATTCAAACAGTGAAGAAAAATACTAAGATGGGGAGGTATTACTATACTGGTAAAAAGTGCAAGAACAATGTAATTCTTGGCCTACATTACAGGTCAAACAGATAACTATCTAAATTTTAGAACAACGCTAACAGTTGGCTAATTTAGGCGACATTTGATCAGCAACGGCCATCAATTTAGTAAGTTCAAGCTTTCCATATCAGTTACCCTAGTATAATCATGGGATGCAAAAGCATAACTTTCCTTGAACATGTAAAGGAAATTCCATTATAATTTAAATCATAAAGTGTCAAAGATAAAGAATAAAGCCAAATTACATTGTCTACAGTACCTTTTGAAGTTGAGAATCATGATAAGGTCCCGTGTTTTCCGGTCTGTTAGCAATGAAATGGCCAAAACAACATCAGATAGCATTGCCTCAATGGCATCAGGAGCATACTGCTGCAGCACCAAGGGAGCAACTGACTGAACTTGATGCTGCAAGGACAAAGTCTCTTCATTTCTCAACTCAGCAAGTCGTTGACTCAAAAATGCTTTCATCTACTCCAAGACATTAACACCGAACATCAGTAACTAAAAAAACATCTCAAAAGGTTAATCTCCTCAAATTCATATGAGGGCCAAGATAAACAACAACAGTCACTCTGCAGTACAGATAACCAACAAGGTACTAAATGCAAGAAGGTTATACCTCATACAAATCATCAAGTAGTTTATTTCTATACTCAGTTTCCAAGAGCTGGCTCCTCTCTTCCTTCCCTCCAAGATTTTGAGTTAAAGAATCTGATGTATGTGTCTGACTTTCCATGCCAGTATTCGATATGTTGACTTCATTTGGCAAATCAGTTTGAGGCGCATCAACACTAATATCCCAAGAAATTTCTGATACAGAAATATCCAGATGCAAGCTGTCTTCTTCTTTGTTTAACAGTTTTTTATCAGATTCCATAAGATCACTAGCATTCACAATTTCGTAAGGACCCAAACCATTGCCACCATCTTCTGTTTCTTCCACAGCACCAATGTCCCAGTCAATTTGAGCATTATCAACAGAAATGTCCCAGTCAATATGATCTGCAGTAGCATCCGTGTCTCCCCTCACATGGTTAGGTTCAGAGTAACTTGATTGGACATTTGCAACATCAAAAATCTCTGGGCTAGCAGAAACATTTACAGATGGGGGATTTTCACGAACATCTTTCAGGTTGCACAATACTCTCAATGTAGATTTCTGCAATCACATTTCCAAGTAGAATTAATTCATGAAAGAACAAATTGATATAACCAGTCTTAATCTACCTGATAAGGATATCTTCAAGTTCATATTGACCCTCAAAATTTCATAACATTTTTCCTTGCGGTTCCAAGTAACAATTTCATGCATTTTTTAAATTCAACGATACACATCAGGCAATTAATTTTTTGAGTAACTGAGTTGCCAACACTGAAGTATGTCAGAAATAGAATTAGTTGGCACAATTGATAAGTGACAAAGTTCTTCAAGATAAATGAGAGCTACAAACCAAGGCAATGGAACCAAGCTAAATCCATTACATGCACTCTGACAAACAAAAGTAAAGAATGGTACATACCACAACAACGCTTATATCAACTATCAATATAAAAACATTATTATATGATCCAACACCCATTGTTTAGAATTATGTGATCTAGTATGAAACTCATCATTGCTAGTGCCCTAGCTCATTAATTCTGCATTATTCGACTTCTTCAAATTCTTGATTACAACAAATATTTATCATGGGCCACTTAAGAGAGATAGCCATGAAGCTAAGATAAAATTAAAGCTAGAGCTGTAAAATCTGGAACACTACTGCAGAAAGAATTGATTGCAAAAACTATGAGATCAAAGAGAAATAGAATTTCATTGCCTTACATCCTTTTCTGTGTGAACATCTCTCACGAAAGTGGAATAGAACTCCATTGCCTGTAACAATGAGTCACCATTTATAACTTGTAGAATCTGGTTAAATGTGCTTGGAAGTGATTTTGCAGTCTCTAATAGTTCAGCTCTAACATTGATTCCCTGCAGAATGAAACGATATAGTCAGTTATGGATCATGTGAGATTGTAAAAAGATTTGGCATGCCTATTCAGCAACTATCGGTAAAAGGGAAATAGAGAACCTGCAACCCAAGCTCTTGACACGCCTCAACATATTTAGCAGCAGAAAGAGAAGCGCTTCTCTTAATATCAGCTTCCTTGCGCTCTAATTCTGCTAGTTGTTGCTGGATCTTCTGTATCTGTTTCTTAAGATACGGTCTTCACCGTTTTAAAAAGGGGGAAAAGAGGATATCACCAACGACATTCAAATTGACAGGTAACGCGCATTTTCTATATATGAAATGGATTTGGCAGGCTTACATTTCGTAATTCACATTTTGAATGATTGATTGGGCAGCCTCGCCTAAATAGATATGATCTTTCTCAAAAGAACTCACAATTCCCTCCCAAGCACCCTACAGAGGAAGGAATGAAAGAAAACTGGTTAACATTAATCTTATAAACTAATTACGAAAAAATAAAAAAGAATGTGATGAATAAGATAGATGACCGACTCACAGCAGCACCAGATAACCTGCCAAATATGTTTCGGCTTTCAGGAGTTGTTTTCACAAGAATTTCATAAATCTTTTTCGCCTCTAAGTATCCAATCTCTGAAAAATTGCAAACGAAAGATTAAAGAAACGCGATAACTTCACTACAAGAAACAACGCGATAACTTCACTACAAGAAACAACGCGATAACTTCACTGCAAGAAACAACTCAACGGTAAAAAAAAACTAAATCGATAGCAAAATTTTTCGTTTCTTTCAAATTTTACATTATTTTTCAACTGACACAGTCGAATTATTGCAATTGAAAATAATACATCAACATAAACGTAAATACAAACAAATTATTAATTAGAAGAAAACAAACGCATAGACCGAGAGAGAGACCTTGAGGGTCAAGAGTTTGGAAATAGTGATCGGTATGTTTAGGAAGAGAAGAGAAAGCCTCTGAAATTCGAGATCTAACGGCGGAAATCCGTTTCCTCCAATCTGACGGGATTCTTTTCCGATCAACCAACCATTCTTTCAAAAAAAAATTGACAAAATAAAACAAAAAATCAAAACCGTAAGTCAAAATAATTACACCAAAAAATGAAAAAAAAAGAAATTGTAAATGGAAGTAAGTAGGAAACGAAAGATTACCAACTAGACGAGAAAATGTAATGTCGATCGGAAGATTGCGAATGTCAGCTTCAGTCTGCATTCTCAGCAAACAACAGTTTCTTCGTTTACCACTAACCACAGTTTTAGCTTTGTTTATATGCGTTTTTCTTCTTTGAAAGAATAATAAGATTATATATTAATGAAAATAATTATTTGTCTATACCATAAAAATATTTATTTATTAAATAATTGCAACTGTTGTAAATATATTAATTTTTATTAAATAATTCTTTTTGGTGTGTTTATTTGTTTATCGTAATTGTTAAAAAGAAATAGCATTTAATTTGATAATAAAATTGGTGATGATCTTAAAATAAGTGAATATGAAAATCAAATTCCATTGAATTTTTACACAATAATTTTATATTTTTAAAAGCATTATAAATAGAAATTAGATAAAAATAATAATCAAATATACAAACTTGTAGCAGAAAAATAAGTTTCATGAATTGAAAAAAGTTTTATTATGAATTTCAAATTATAGAGATTGAACATTATCAAAATGTTTATAAATAATTTTGAAATTCATAAAATCATGCACCATTTAGGGCGATTTTTATTAATTTTTCATTGGTTTTCAACTTTATATACTATTTTGAATTTTTTGTATAACTTTTTGGGTAATTTTTATGTATGAAAAATTTTAAAAATTTAATTTGGTTCAATTTTGAAATTTTAAAATGTTGATTTAATTTAATTTTTAAATTTAAAAATTTTTGATTTAGTTTGATAAATAAATTAATAAGTAAATGGATGGAACGCTCATCCTTAATAGATAGAAATATAAATTTGGTGCTAGCAAAATTAATAATGATTTATTATTACTCATGTGAACTTAGTTCATAATATCTCCAATCATATAAGTTGAATTACTATCATGATTAATTTTTGAATTAATTGAAGTCTCATTTCTCTTTACGTTTTTTTAACTATTTTTCTTTCCAAAGGTTCAGTCAGAGAATCGATCAAATTCATTTCTAATTTCACATAATCAATAGAAATAATTTATTTTGCAACAATGTTTAATCATATTATATATCAAATGAATGTATGTATTTGACAATTGATAATGATAAACACAAAAAATGTTCATTTTATACCACTAATGGATTTTATCTCATCTGAACTAAATATCTAATTCACATCATTGTATCATTTTAATATAGCAAAAAATCTAC
Source organism: Dalechampia spathulata (assembly GCA_948192965.1). Taxonomy (NCBI): domain Eukaryota; kingdom Viridiplantae; phylum Streptophyta; class Magnoliopsida; order Malpighiales; family Euphorbiaceae; genus Dalechampia; species Dalechampia spathulata. Next base: position 2,245 of record CANYBF011869922.1, on the reverse strand, counting down.
TATATAGATATTACCATAGTTCATGATACTTATCAAGTATCTCAAAAGTTTCATTAAAATAATATAATAATCATTATTAGGATTATGAGTGTACCTACTCATCTAGCCATAACATAAGCTTATGTTAAGTCTCAAAAAGTTTATTAAATATAACAAACTTTCAATAATCTATGCATATTTAAATTGAGTAACAAAATCATCAATATTTTTTTAATTGAAAAATAAAATCATAAAAGATACTCATTGATTTCACATCGAAATGTTTGAACCCTTTTTAAGCAATCTCTCAATATAATACTCTTAGGATAGCAATATATCATTATCATTTAGGATGATTTTTATTAATTTTTCATTGATTTTCAACTTTGTATACTTTTCAAATTTTTAATATAACTTTTAGGTAATTTTTATGCTTGATTTTAAAATTCAAAAATGTTGATTAGTTCAATTTTGAAATTTAAAATGTTTGATTTAGTTTGGTAAATAAATCGATCAAATGTTCACCCTTAATAAAAAGAAATAAAAATTGAAACTAGCAAAATTAATAATTACTTGTTATCACCCATATAAAACTATTATGATTAATTTTTGAATTAATCGACGTCTCATTCCTCTTTATGTTTCTTCAACTATCTTTCTTTCCAAAAGATTTAGTCAAAGGATCAATCAAATTCACTTCTAACTTGATATAATTAATAAAAATAATTTCATTTTTCAATAGTCATTTAATCAAATTATGTCTCAAATGAATGTGTGTATAACAATGCATAAACACAAAAGATGTTAGTTTATTCCCAATGGAATATTTGTTAACAAATTTTCAATCACTCAACTTCACTACTAGCTAACTCTAGGATAATAAATTTTAGTCCATAGTAGATTTAGCAATAATAGTTTGTTGGCTAATTTTCATGTTATAGTATCACCACCTAAGGTAAATACACAACCACTAGTAGATTTTATCTCATTTGAATTAGATATCTAATTCACATCATTGTATTCTTTTAACATAGCAAAAAATCTACCATATAGATTACCATAGTTTAAGATACTTATCAAGTATTTGAAAAAGTCTCATTAAAATAATCTAATGATCATCATTAGGATTATGAGTGTACCTACTCAATCTAGTCACGACATAAATTATGTTAAGTCTCAAAAAGTTCATTAAATATAACAAACTTCCAATAATATATGTTTATTTAAATTAAGTAACATAATTATCAATATTATTTTAATCGAGAAATAAAATCATAAGGGATTCTCATTGGTTTGATATCGAAATGTCTAAACCTTTAAGTAATCTCTTAAAATGCTCTTATGATAACAATATATTATCACCCTTTTTAATTTTAATACCTTATATCACCTTTGCTTCAACCCATATCTTTCATTTCAAATTTAGAAAATAAAATTTTTTTAGTTTTTAGTTTTATATAATATATTAATAAAGAATAAAAATAAGCATATAATCTATATAAATACATATAATCACATAATCATGATCATTAACTTTAATGTAAACATATTTATCTACTTTTAAAGATGAAAAATCATTAGCTAATAAAACTTGATCAAATTTTTCATGGCATTGTTTAAGTGTTTGTTTTAAATCATATAAGATTTAACCAATTTACAAATTTTATTTTTCTTTCCAGGTCTTACACATCCTTCAAACTGTATCATATAAATTTCTTTTTCTAAATCACCATTTAAAAATGTAGTTTTTAACATCCATTTGATGAATAAAAAGTTTATAAATTAAAGTCAAGATAATTAAAATTTAAACAGAAAAAATTCTTATCATATAAGCAAAAGTATCAAAATAGTCAAAATGTCACACCCAGCCCATACCCAGGCAGACATGCTCCCACGACACAAGCAGCGACCCCCAAGAGGAGACCAGTACCTGTGACGTCAGGGATACATCGTATAAACGTCGTATGGGGACACGCTCTAGCCTAATGGTGGTTGTGCGGTGGAAAGAACGTGATGTTCATACATTTAATACCCGGGATCCATTCATACACTCATGCAACATTCATAAACAGGCAAAACCATATTTCATTTATATAAAACCTGTTATACAATCAGTGAGTGTCTATACAAAACCACCAGAAGCTATACATAATACAGTACTACTGCCATACAAACTATACATTAGCTACACAGACAAACAGAAGCCGGAGTATGCCACAGAAGTCCCCGTACCAAGTCGAGATCGCTCTGTCTCAGCTGACGACCT
>CANYBF011869822.1:0-86562 GCA_948192965.1 Dalechampia spathulata | reverse complement strand
TGCATTCAAGTGACAAAAAAGTTATGTGACTTACATAAGTTTGAAACCAACAGGAAAGATTGTTTTCAAGAGAGATGTCAATTTCCGCATCCGTAATTGCAGAACATTGAACACGCAATTCATCAATGCACATGCTGTCATACATAGATACTATAGATCAAAATGTATTTATTATTATATGTTTGAGCAGAAACATAACTATTGAATTTCAAACTTACTTGATAAAAGGTTGCACTTCCGGACAATTCAGTAGAATATACGTTTGAGTAGCAATGTACTCCTATTCATCTAAGTATCCGAATTGACACATTCCAGATGGACGACCAGAACACTGAAAAATTGATAAAGTCCCTGGGGCTTCAGGCATTGCACCCCCATCATCATTGCGTGGAACTCTTCGATCATTTGTAAATACGTGTGGTTTAAAGTAGAAGGAACAAAAATGTGTTGCCACTTTAACCAAATAAGCATTACAAATTGAACCTTCAACTCTAGCTTTATTTTTGACATTATGTTTCAAATGTCGAAGAAATCTCTCAAATGGATACATCCATCTATATTGTACAGGGCCTGTAATTCTAGCTTTATATGGCAAATGTATTGGAAGGTGCTCCATACTATCAAAAAAACTAGGTGGAAAGATACATTCCAGTTTACAAATAATTTCTGCTATATCTCCTTTTAACTGCAACATCGTTTCAACTGATATCTTATTTGCAGTCAACGATTTAAAAAATAATGATACCTCAGTTATTGCTTGCTATACATTAGTTGGTAAAAGCTCATACAATGCAACCGGTAGCAATCGCTGTATAAAAACATGACAACCGGTAGCAATCGCATGCGTCAATTCAAGCACAAGAAGAAGATAATAAACAACAATCAAGATTCCCAAACAAAATCATACCGAGTTTAACTTTAACGCGATGCTTCAATGTCTAACTCAAAAACTCAATGCCAGAAGATCCTATAAAACGTAATGTTCGAAGCTACTGTTCAATGCAATGCCGGAAACTCGTTTTCAATGCAATGTCGGAAGATCATGTTAAACGTAATGCCCGAAGCTACTGTTCAACGCAATGTCGAAAGATCATTTTCAATGCAATGCTGGAAGATCTTCAAATCTGTTACACACAAATACAATGCCGGAAACGCAACAACAGATGCTTCAATTTTCTTTGGCAGAAAATAGAATTACCAATGCAACAACAAATGAAAATGGATAAAGCTTTTCGATTTTAGAGATATCTGGCAAGGAAATAAGGAATGCAGATTCAATTTGGAAAATTAGGGTTGATAGGAAAATGTGAAATGGAATAAATGGGTTGCTTGATGTAAAATACACTCACCATCAAAATGACGTCGTTTTACCCTATGCTAAACCACATCGTTTTGATGCATTTTCAATTCTTTATTATTATAACACTTACTATTAATAATATATTGGACTATATATATTTTTAAATATGTAAATATAATTTGTATTAATTAATAATATTTTTAATTATTGAAATCATTATTTTACAAAATAATTTATTTATATTTTATAATTATACAAAACAAACAAAACATTTTCACAAATATTACATAAATAATATTAGTAATTATAAACAACAAAAATAGTATAAATTATAAGTTGTTTAATTATTTATATAATTTTTAATACTAATTATATTTATATGCATTATAACTTATATATACAATTATATATATATATATATTGAAAAAGTATATATATGCACATTAATAATTTATAAATTGTTACGGACTTTAGCTACGGAATTAATTCCGTAGCAAAATGGTTATGCCGTTTCTATTTAGCTACGGAATGATTCCATAGCTAAATTCCGTAGCCATACAACCTATTTTTTTGTAGTGTATCTTTTTGTTTATTTTAGTTCTGATATATTGATATAATATCATTATATTTCTTTTCACTTTTATTCTATTAATTTATTCTTTTTATAATGTAAGTAATAATTTATTAATGCAAATATATAGTTTTAAAAAATTAATTGATAATAGATTCGGTGGTATAAACAATTCAAGTATTATAAGTCAAAATCCTTGGATAATTTTGAATTTCTATTTTTAAAGTTTTAAATGAATTTTTAACTTTTTTTTTGTTTATAAAGTATATAAAATTTAAAATTTATTTATTGGATTAGAAATGTAAAATCTATAAAATTTAATGGTATTATGATAATAAAATTAAATATTTTATATTTTTATGAATAAAAATAAAAAATTTGAAAAAGGGAATTTAAATTTATGAAAGAATTTAATTTTACCTGATATTCTATAAATTTTTTTATTTTTTCATAATTAAAGGATAAAATTTATAAATTAATAAATATATAAATGTTTTATTATTTCTTCAAAAAGCTAATAAAAGATAATGTTAAAATATCATTGAAAAACTACAATCCTATTTTTATAAATTATCTAAATCATAAGATATTTTTTATAAATATTTTTATATCAATATTTATCACAATATCTTTAGTTCTTTAACATTAAATAATTATTATCAAATTTTATAAACTATTTAATTGTTTACTTTATAAATTATTTTTATAAAAATGATATGTATAATAATAAATTTTATGTAGATTAAAATTAAGTATTATAATAAAATTTAAATAATATATATAATAATAAATTTTTAAGATGATAAAAATTTTATTATAAAAATAATATACATAATAATAAAATTTATTATAATTAAAATTATGTATTATATTAAAAATTTAAATGATAAATAATATTTTATTAAAATTAAAAAATATTAAAATAATTTTCAAAAAAATATAAAAAAAATTAATATTATCATGTGGTGGGATAAGACTCTAATAAACTCAATATATGGAGGAATATTTAAAACAGACAAAAAAATGATTGATATAAAGTGATAAGTGTGAAAAGGACAAAAAGGTCAAAAAAAGAAAAAAGAATGGACATGATAAGATGAAAGCTTGTGCCTAACTGTTCGCTAAAGGTACCATAATCTCGTATTTTTATCCCTTCTATAAATGCCTCGCTCTTCTACTTCTGCAACACTTCTCTTCCTTCTTATTATCTCTTTCCCTGCTCCTTTCTTCTTCTATTAATTCTCCCTTCCATTTCTGGTCCATGTTTCTGCATTATACGCTTCCTTTCTTTAACTCTACATGACTTCTCTTTAGGGTTTTCTTTGTCAAGAACCACGCAACGAGCAAGGATCTTTTAGAGTATCATTCCTGAGTATTGACATGGGAAAGACGGAAACCACCGCAGCCAATCAGAAGGTGCCTATTTACAAGCTGTTTGCATTTGCAGACAGGCTTGATATAGTTTTGATGGTCGTAGGCACAGTTTCTGCCATTGGTAATGGGCTAGCTCAGCCCCTTATGACTCTTATTTTTGGTCAGCTTATTAACTCGTTTGGAACATCGGACCCTTCTACCGTTGTGCATGAAGTTTCTAAGGTCAGTGAGAACTCATTCAGCGCAAATCTTGATTCATTTCTTGTTTTCATTGAATTTATATTTTGTTTCATGATTGATTCCCTGTTTTACATTGATTTTCTACGTCAGTGTTTTTTGCATGGATCGAAAAAGATTTGCAAGATTGATTAAAAAGCTTTTCTTATTGTGATTTAATTGATTCTTTTAGCTTCTGATTACTAGATTTGATCAAGATTGCTCCGTAGGGCTAATTCTCTCTTTGTTGTAAAGTGAAACCAAGAGATCTTTTATGCTTTACGTCAAAATATGAGAAAACTCGGAGAGAAATCTACGCGGAAGTTTTTCCATACTTTCGCTTTCTGTTCGTTTCAGCACTTTTGGAGGATTTGGTGGACATGTGGGTGCTGGGCCCTTTCCATTGAAAGACAACAAGATTTTACGGTGATATCACAATAACATATAACATCTTAAATACAATAAATAATATATCATCTAATTGGGAAGCTTCAATTATTTGGGAGTTTCTAGTTGAAAATCAGATGTAAATGTCCTTAAAATCTGCAAAACAAATAGTGGATCTGAAAATCAATGAATTGTAAGATGCCGAAACTGTTGACTGTTGCTTTGTCCTCAGTTTTACAAATGTTGTTCATTTATCTTTCGTTGCGTTTCAGATAATGCGAATAGTTCCCTTCTCCATGAAAAGTAAGTAGAGCTAATACTATGTATTTACCTTGTGAAATCTGCAGTTATCTCTTAATATGCTGTACCTGGCCATTGGCTCGGGCATCGCTTCCTTATTACGTAAGACACGTGCATCTATTTTCCTGAAAGTGTGCATTTTCAAGATTAAGTTTGCATGTCTGAAATGGCGATTACCATTGGGCTGAGACTATCAATTGTTGCAGAGGTTGCGTGCTGGATGGTGACAGGAGAAAGACAGTCCTCTCGCATCCGAGGTTTGTACTTGAAAACAATATTGAGACAAGACATTGGTTTCTTTGATACTGAAACAACAACTGGAGAGGTCATCGGAAGAATGTCAGGTGACACTGTTCTCATTCAAGATGCCATGGGTGAGAAGGTAACAATACCTTAAACATCAAAACATAGTTTTCATAATTCAGTTTTCTCTTGTCTCAGGATTTTGTTTCGTACAAGGTTTTTCTTGAAATCTTCCTTTTCTTTTTGGGTCAATGAATGCATGATATAATTGGGTACGGATGCTTTTTGACAGGCTGGGAAGTTCATACAACTAGCATCAACATTTTTGGGTGGTTTTGCAATTGCTTTTATAACAGGACCTTTGCTTGCATTAGTCCTACTATGTTGCATTCCTCTTATTGTATTTGTTGGAGGATCCATGGCAATGATCATGACAAAAATGTCAAGCCGGGGACAAATTGCCTATGCAGAGGCAGGAAATGTCGTAGAGCAAACAGTTGGAGCCATTAGAACAGTAAGGCATTTAAATAAGCTGACAGTGTATAGACACACATACAATTAAACATAATAATTTTCTTCAAATCTGCCTATCTTGTTGAACATATTTCGTATTTCTGCAAGGTTGCTTCCTTCACAGGAGAGCAGCATGCGATTCGGAAGTACAATGACAAGTTAAAGATAGCATACCAAACTACTGTTCAGCAAGGACTGGCATCAGGGGTAGGATTAGGAGCGATGTTATTTGTTGTTTTTGCCACTTATGCACTTGCGATATGGTACGGATCCAAAAGAATCATACACGACGGTTATAATGGCGGGCAGGTCATCACTGTTATCATGGCTATAATGACCGGAGGAATGTGAGTAATCGTATCATAATCAGTTTTGTTGCTCAAATGTTTTCTAATCACTTACTGTGGTGCGCCTCGGTAATAGGTCGCTGGGTCAGACTTCTCCATCATTAAATGCGTTTGCTGCAGGGCAAGCTGCAGCATATAAGATGTTTGAGACCATAAATCGAGTACCGAAAATTGATCCCTATGACCCTAGTGGGATAGTATTGGAGGATATCAACGGTGAAATTGAGCTCAAAGATGTGCATTTCAGATACCCTGCCAGGCCTGATGTTCAGATCTTCGAAGGATTTTCACTGCATATTCCGAGTGGAAAAACTGCTGCTTTAGTCGGGCAAAGTGGAAGCGGCAAGTCTACAGTCGTTAGCCTTGTTGAAAGATTCTATGATCCTGATTCAGGTGAAGTGCTCATAGATGGTGTTGATTTGAAGAAGTTGAAGCTTAGTTGGATAAGAGAGAGGATTGGATTAGTCAGTCAAGAACCTATCTTGTTTGCAACTAGCATAAAGCAGAACATTGCATATGGAAAAGAAAATGCAACTGATCAGGAGATTAGAACAGCAATTGAACTCGCTAACGCCGCCAAATTCATTGATAAGATGCCTGAGGTATAGGTTTTCTTTCTGTGAAAAGTCTTTCAATTTTTGTTTCTGGGGGTTGAAAATAACCAAGAATGGCCAATTCCAGTATATTTCTTCTTCTCACTGCATTCACATATCCAGGGGCTTGACACAATGGTAGGTGAGCATGGCACCCAATTGTCAGGAGGTCAGAAGCAAAGAATTGCAATTGCTAGAGCCATATTAAAGAACCCCAAAATTCTCCTCCTTGATGAAGCAACAAGTGCACTGGATGCTGAGTCTGAACGAGTAGTTCAAAATGCATTGGATAATGTTATGAGCAACAGGACAACTGTGGTAGTAGCTCATCGTTTAACAACTATCAGGAACGCTGACATTATTGCTGTGGTTCATCTGGGAAAAATTGTGGAGAAAGGTACTAACGAAAGACGAACTTTTAGCTTTATTTTCAAATCTGCAGGTTTTCCGAATAAGAACCCTTGGAAAAATTTTCTTTATAGGAACACATGAGAAGCTGATACAAGATCCAGAAGGAGCATACACCCAGTTAGTTCGCCTACAAGAAGGAGCTAAGGAAGCTGAGGGCTCCAAGCACATGGATGACATGGATGATTCAAGAAAGGATAAGCATGTTTCAATGTCAGGAATTCTGAGGCAGTCTCTGAAATTATCCATGGATCGAACCTCATCACAACGCCAGCAGTCTTTTACAATTAATAATTTAGGCTTAGGAATACCTGTTGACATCAACTTTACCGAGATAGAAGAGCTTGATCAGAGCGACAAAGGAAAGGAGCAGCATAAAGAAGTTTCAATCAGACGGCTTGCATACATGAACAAACCTGAACTGCCAATTTTGTTGCTTGGAACTATTTCTGCAGTCGTACATGGTGTTGTTTTCCCGATATTTGGCCTCTTACTATCAACAGCCATCAATGTGTTTTATGAACCACCAGCCCAGTTGGTAAAAGATTCCAAGTTCTGGGCATTGGTTTATGTAGGCATTGGTTTCATTAATGCCCTGGTCCTGCCGTTGCAGAACTACTTCTTTGGAATTGCAGGAGGCAAATTGATTGAAAGAATTCGTTCCATGACATTTGAAAAAGTAGTACACCAAGAAATCAGCTGGTTTGATGATCCTGCGAATTCGAGGTGCGTATGCAGGAAATGGTGTCAATCAAGTGCTCCAAACTCGAATCTCCTAATGTAAGATAAATTTCAAAATTCTAACGGTAAGCATCTTTTCCCTCTCATTTTTTCAGTGGTGCGGTTGGTGCAAGGTTATCGACTGATGCTTCAACTGTTAGAGGTCTTGTGGGCGATGCTTTAGCCTTGATTGTCCAAAACATAGCAACAATAGTAGCAGCGTTGATTATAGCATTCACAGCGAACTGGATTCTAGCTTTGTTAATTGTTGCAGTATCACCTTTACTTCTGTTTCAGGGATATTTTCAGGCAAGGTTTTCGAAGGGGTTCAGTGCAGACGCAAAGGTTGGTCCTCCGCTGAGTACTTTTTGGTAAGCAAGGGAACTTTATCTTGAATTTATTCATAACATCATAAATCGTTGTGAAGGTCATGTACGAAGAAGCAAGTCAGGTGGCCAATGATGCCGTTGGCAGCATTAGAACTGTTGCCTCATTTTGCGCAGAGAAGAAGGTGATGGATATATACCAACAGAAATGTGAAGGTCCTGTCAAACAAGGTGTTAGGCTCGGACTTGTTAGTGGTGCTGGTTTTGGCCTGTCATTCTTTGTTCTGTACTGCACAAATTCATTATTGTTTTACGTTGGATCTAAACTAGTCCAACAAGGGAAAGCAACATTTCCAGAAGTCTTCAAGGTTAGATATGAACAGCCTTCCTTTTCCAACTCACTGGAAATCAGTATTTTTCCTGCTGTAACTTTCAAGCTTTCTGCATGAAGGTCTTTTTTGCTATGACAATTGCCGCAATTGGGGTTTCCCAGTCCACTGGCCTGGCTCCAGACAAAAGCAAAGCAAAGGATTCAGCGGCTTCCATATTTGCTATCCTTGATAGAAAATCCAAAATCGACTCGAGCAGTGACGAAGGCACTACACTCGCAAATGTAAAAGGTGACATTGAGCTTGAACATGTCAGTTTCAAATACCCAATGCGACAAAATGTCCAGATTTTCCGCGACCTAACCCTTAGTATCCCCTCCGGAAAGGTACATTTCATATCACAAAGTTAAAATATTTAGCAAGGAAATTCGCTCTTATGAGTTGGGCATTGAAGTTGAATCTTCACATGCAGACGGTTGCTTTGGTCGGGGAAAGTGGAAGCGGGAAATCCACAGTAATAAGCCTGATAGAGAGATTTTACGATCCTGATTCTGGTCATGTATATTTAGACGGAGTAGATACCAAGAACTTCAAACTGAGCTGGTTGAGACAACAAATGGGATTAGTGGGCCAAGAACCAATCCTCTTCAACGAAACCATCCGTGACAATATAGCTTATGGCAAGCAAGACCAAGTTACAGAAGAAGAGATCATAGCAGCAACAAAAGCAGCAAACGCACACAACTTCATAAGTTCGTTACCACAGGGCTACGAAACCTCCGTAGGCGAACGAGGAGTGCAATTATCCGGCGGACAAAAACAGAGAATTGCCATCGCAAGAGCAATATTAAAAAACCCGAAAATCTTGTTGCTGGACGAGGCGACAAGCGCATTGGACGCAGAGTCAGAGAGGATAGTCCAGGAAGCTTTGGATGAAGTCATGGTAAACAGAACCACAGTCATAGTAGCTCACCGCCTCGCAACCATTAAAGGTGCTGAGGTCATTGCCGTGGTGAAGAATGGCGTTATTGCGGAGAAAGGAAGACATGATGCGCTAATGAAGATCGATAATGGCGCTTATGCTTCCTTAGTGGCTCTTCACATGAATGCATCATAATTTTGCTTTCGCAACTTGGTTGTCTGAATCTAGTTTCTGATTATTGGGGAGATAATTCCTCGGAGTGTGAGAAAGACCAAGGGACCGAAAGACCCAGAATTTTTGATGGTAATTTTTATTAGTTATTATTTATTAATAATTAATGATAATTATATATAATTAATATTTAATATTTAATAAAAATTAATACATGTTATTATATTATTAATAGATTTATAATTTTATATAATAAATTCTAATTTTTTGATATTTTTTTTCTGATTATTTGATAAACTTTAGTTTAAAAAAATTATGAGATGGGAAAATATTTTAAAATATATTTGGTTAAATTTAACACCGACAATTATATTCAATTTAACAAAAAAAAAAAAAAAGAAAAGAAAAGTGTTATTCTGAGCAGCTCTTCCAAGTTCCAATGAAAGAATATACAACCAGAAAAAGTTCCCAGAATAAATAGATGGCAAAGCTTCATTCATTCTACTAGCAGCCCTTTCAAATTTAATGGAACAAAGCTTTCATGAAATGGAGCAAATTTTAGGGTCAGACTAGTAAACTTGCGCCGTGGCTTCGTTTGTAGGAATTCTCTGGCGCTTCTCCACATATGCAGAAGGGAACCACCCTGCCCTTCCTTTACATTCTCCTTCTGACCATCCGCTTGGGCTTACCTGCAATTGCACTGACCTTCAGAAATTCTCCACAAGTCACTAAAATATCCACTTCAAATTGTTATCTTTACTTGTAGGATATGGCCAGCGACATTAGATCCAACTTATGCCATTTTTTATAGTATGACGAGTTAATTGTATATAACAGATATCTTAATGTCAAGCAATTCTCCTAGTTAAGATAAGATAGATCTTCTGTTAGCATCCTAGAGTTTGCACAAAGGAGCAAATTGAAGAGTATTTCAGAACTTAGATGATCCTATAAGGAAGAAAAATATTCGTGATAAGGTCTGAAGGGGAAAATAACGAAGGAAACGAATAGTTCCATGAAAATATGAAGGGATCTCATAGTTTCCTGGGAATGTCTAACGATACTCACATTGGCATAGATATGATACGAAGGCCGCAAAATAAAATATCCAGACAAGAAGAAAGCATGCCCCATCAAAGAAAGCATGCCGTGAATATTTCATAAGTTGTACACAATAAATGGCAAGGCAATTTTATCGCTGGAGAACTATATAGCGCCATCTCATAGAGTTTCTTCTACCGTAAATGCAAAAGCAAATAAAATTTCTAAATGCATTACCTAGATTGCCTGTTTATCAAAAGATGATGTCTAAATTCAATGTTAATAAATCTCATATTAAAGAATGTACCTTCCGTACAACAACGTAATCGCCCACAGCCAAGCTCAGCTCCTTGTCTGTTTCTGCAATGAAAGAGTGGGTTGCCTGCAAGATGAGACAGTCAAATGTGTACTCTGTTTTAAACATCCAGTGCCTTTGGTAGAGATAGGTATAGAGCAGTAACTTGAGTTCTGAATCTTAATTTAATGTAAAGAACAAAGTTAATAGTGGGATGCATCAGTAGGGAAGTATCCAAGAAATGACACTCCAAAATTTGAACTAAGGGTTTCTCCCTCCCATGTTTATATCGTTTAATTAATGTGAAATTTATATGCAGAACAAGAATTAGCAGGAGACATCTTTTAAAAATTAGTTCTCTTGCAGACAAAGCAAACAGACAATTCAAGGCTCAAAGCACCACCTAACGTAATTATCACAAACTTACTTCAGCCAAGAAGTACATTTTCTCTGTGCCATTTTCTGTTGGAATTACTGGAGATGGAATCATGGGAGGGGCGGACTCTTTCAGCTGCTTCTCTGAAACCATCTGAAAATTTCAGATCAGAGCATAAGCTAACATTTCTCTTACATGGATGGAAGTTTCATTGTAAAAGTAGTGTTCTTGAACTAACCTCAGCTTCCACCTCACTGAGAATAGCAGCAATTCTCAAATGGTAATTCTTTTCTCCTTCAACCTTCAAATTGTAAACTTAAATAATTATCAAACTCTAAAATTGTTGAAAAAACTTCAACCAGAAATACCATCCACAAAAAAATAGCGGCACATATACCATAGCAACAAGCCTCTGGAAACTCGACCTTTGCTGCTGTGCTTCAACAGCAGCCAATGCAGCAGCAGCTTCTTTGCCAAGAACAGCCATGTTTGCTTTTAGTTCTTGCATTTTTGCTTCTGCAGCGTGCAACTTTGCAACATTTTCAGGGATTGGAGCTTCTCTTACTCGTGCTTGTCTTTTAGAAACCTCTGCTGCCTGATAAAGAAGCAACTTACAGGAATAAGGTCAACTTGATATGAAATACAGTTGATAAACAGGATATCCACTCATCTATTACCTGTGTCTCTGCTTCCTGTCTCATCCGACTGTAACGTTGAGCAAGATGGCGAGCATCTTCTAAAGGAGTACCATTGATCATTGCTCGCAAGGGATCTAACACCTGGAAGAAAACAATTGCAAAAAGAAGTGGCTCATTGATCAGAATTCTTCAGTAGATACTTTGACAGGTAGGCTGTGATGAATTCTACAAAACTTGGCAGCATTGCAAATAAGAAACAGTATCATCACAGAGAACAAAAGGTTTGAGGAATTGTAGAGCTCATTAATCAAAGGAGTCTCAGAGTTATCATCTAGGTTTGGGAATGTGTATCAGTACGGCATCTTCCCCACACAATTCTAAGCCTTCATATAAAATTTCATTCAGAGTAGAAGGCTGCAGCCTACTAGTGAGCTTTATCAATATTTAAAGTCCAAAGGAGGGTTCCCAAACACGGTTTGACCATACTCTATATAACCTATAGATGCTCTTAAATAAAAAGTCGGTAAATGGCATTTGTTGGAAAAATGAGTGGTTGCAAGAAGAAGAGAGAAGAACAAAAGAGGTATGCCTAAAATGACACCAACCAGGATCACAGAAGAATTAAACAGACAAGAAGCAAACTATCGGCACACTACAAAATTTTAATGAATATGGCCACAATGTAGCCAATGGAAAACCAAATTTTTATGTCACTGGAAAACCACCACCTAAAGAACATAAGGCCAATGTAGAATGTTAGCTGACCTGTGAAGATAACAATCGAATCAAGTCTTCTTGCTCTTTCTCCACATGTTTACGAGCATCACCATATATGGCTGCAGCCTTGGACAGTATGTTATCATTGGCATTCTCAGTTCCATATCTGCAGCAATCTTCAGCCAATTTGGTTCCTATCACCAAAACATTTATATGAGAACAGCATAGATGTATAGATCACGATGCTGCTATTCAGCAATAAAATTAAACCAAAAAATAAATACACATGAAGCCCCAATCAAACTCAATAGCTTAAATAAATATATAGGTCAAGCTACTACCATTCAGAAATAATCCGTAACATGAAATATCCCGTACCAAGTTTAAGCCTATGAACTGATACCCACCTGCTTCAACATGTTTGTACCCAATAGCTGTAAATGTTTCCGCTGCTTTAACAACATCTTTCTGAAAATCCTGGAATATTGATCATCACGTGGTGATTTACATAAATGATAATAAAAAAAATTTTCTGCCATAAATAATTAAAAATGAAGAGCATTTCTACCATGCTACATTGCCAAAAGAAAGAACTTCGTGGGGTTAGCAAATTAAGGAGTAATGTGGAATGTATCATTGCAAAAAACATGCTTCACTCCCGCGAGATCTTGAACAATCAACAACAACACAATGCAACCTCCATCTTAATTTTCAGAAACCTCCCCTTGAGCCTTGCCCATTGTAATGCACAGTAAAGTAATTACGTACTATGACAGAGTGACGAAGTGAGGGTATTTTGAACTTTTCAAGAGATGAACAAACCTTTCCGTAGACATTATGTCAAGTTCACTATAACTCGCATTGAACATCCATGCTAAATATATATCATCCTGAGCTCTCCTCAAAACTATGCTTCAGCACTAGTTGACCGTGAAATATCAAATAAATGAGCTCAATAACCCCTAAAACAATGCAAATTATGACAGTGTACTGAACTCCCAGTCAATAAAAGAAGAGCCAGGTATCACGGTGTCTAATTTCTACAAATGGCATGTCAAAGCTAAAGCACCAATAACCAAAGCATTCCCACATGCTGTTCATGGTGGAAGTTTAGGAAAAACAGAGAGACATTAAAATCAATCTTAAATCTTGAAAAGCGAAACAGAAATCATTCCCACCTTCCCCGAACGAGTTGACCTATAAAGTTTCTCCAATTGCTGATGTCTCTGCATCTCAACCTCATCAATTACCATTACATCTGAGCTTTCATAACCAGTCCCACTGAACTGCTTTATAACAGCCTGAAAAAAATCCAAATTCTTATAAAATTAACATAAAATTAATGAGATTCGATTCAACTCCCATGTTAACAACATCCACAACAAAAAGAATCGTAAATGATGAAATCATGTTGAGCAATTTTCAACAAATGTCCAGTCCTACATTTTCTCCATAACCAAACAAAAATATCGAAAAGAGCAAAAGCAGTACAGCAAGAGGAGTGAAAAATAAGGAAAGGGTAAAGAGACAAGAATTACTTGTTGTTGCTTGGCAACTTGATCTCTTAGCTTGAAGGCTTGTTTCCTCAATGCATCCATTCCTTTTCTTGATTACTATCGTGAAATTCACTCAACCCTTTGAGATACCGAGTATGGTTAAAGTGGGTTTTGTTCGGATTTGGTTATGGATCGGAGAACAGTTAGATCTGAAATGGGCAATATGAGCTCTTCAGCTGAAGTTGCAGCCTTGATTCTCTTCCTCCTCTTTGTAGCTCATGCTACGACTTTAAATCTTGGCTGCCAATCAACTAAGCCGAATTAATAAATTTTAATTTTGACTAAAATAATTTAACATTTTTTTAATGATTTGAATTAGTTGTTTCTCCGATTTGTTTTATTTATGTATTTATTTTATTTAAATGACACTTTTTAAAGTAATTTTTTGAAAAAATCGTAATTTGTATAAAAATTCTCCCTCTTTTAATGTAAAAAAAAATCAGGATGGGATGATTATGGTTTCTTATTTAAGGGAAGAAAAACTTTATGTAATTTTTTTAATCTCTTATAAGGATATTAATGAATAAATTTATAAATTATGGTATTTTAATAAATTATAAAATCATGATAACTATTGATCCTTTAAAACATAAATAGATGCATGACAGTAACTGGATTAAAAAATTAAATATCATTTTATTTCAATAAATGGTTTAAGTTATTAAATGAGTTAATAAATAATTCATATCTAATATATTGTTCCATGTATATATTTATTTAAAATTTAATAATTAAAAACTGTATAAATTAAGTTCTATAATTTTAAATAATAAAAATTTTAATATTTATATTTTGAAGAAATTTGGGGAAACATGAGAGCATGCAAATTGAAACTTTTATTTGATATTTCAGTAAAAATTCCTTTGTCAAATATACATTTTGCAATCACTCATAAGCCTTATTACATATAATTACCGTCTGTCTCTTTTTAATTGTCATTTTAAAAGGTTGACACATAAATTAAGAATATCATTTAAAATTTTATAATTTTCTAAAAAACTCTTATTTATGTTAATCAAATTTTTCTTGAAGAATTAAATATGTTAATATCAATGTTAAATTTATTTAAAAAAATTTAAATGAGAATAAAAAAATATTTAAAATCTTGGAAATTGCATTGATAATTAATGAATTAAAATTAATAAAGGGTAAAATTAGAAATTACTTTTAAAAATTACATAAAATTATTAAAATAATAAATTAAAAAAGAATCGGGGGAGTATCATATTTCAATTACATATTTTGAACTAACTACATACCTCATTAATGCACAAGCCACAATTAGTATTCTTTTATTTATTTATTTTTTATTTTATTTTCGATTTATAAGACGTCAACAAAAATAATCATTTCACGTCCAGTAACTATTATTATGATTATTATATATATTTGAGATTATATAAAATCAAATCATCATGATTTAAATTGAAATATAATAATTTAATGAAACTTAAAAATATAATTTTTAAATAGAATAATATTAAATGAATAGGGATATGAAAGGTTGATTAAGAAATACAAGAAAGCAGGGGAGTTATGCAGTGCAACCCGATTGTTTGATTGATGTTAATCTCGTATAACAGTGGCCGTACACTTGGCATTTTCTCCGCATTATGGGGTGTGTCGACGATCGAAGTTTCTCAACACTCGGCTGTACCATAATATACAAAGCAAGCCATAGTTTTCATGCAATATTCAAGATCTGTCGATCCCCTGGGAATTACTCTTCTATATAGTTATTTATTGGATATTTAAGATTTTGGGTAGATTAAGATTGTACTAATTTGAATTTATAGGGCAAATCATGAAGCCCTATGACGAAATTCTTAATCACACCCATCCCTTATTCCAAATTCAATTTCTAAATAATTACTTATCCAATAAATAATATCGGTTTTTAGCAAAACACAACCCTGCTCTCACTGCATCACACCTGGCACCCCCATCAACCTTCTCATTTATTACTCCTAATCATTATCAGTTTTAGATTCGATTCAATTAATGCAAAATATATCAAATTTTTTATAAATTATAAAATTAAAATAAAATAAATTGAATTTTTATAATATATTTAGTATCATTCATTAATTTAAATTTTAAATAATAAAATTAAATAATGAATGTATAAATTTTTAAATTATAATATGAAATTTAAATTAAATAAAACATTATAATTTACATTAAATTATCTGAACTTTTAAAAGAGAAAACACACACTAAATAATAATATGAGCATTATTTGTTGTTAAGAAAGTAATTTAAAAAGCCTTCAGCAACGGACAACTGTGAAGAAGACGAAAGATTTAAACGCCATTTTAGCGGCCGCTCCTCTTCTTTCTTCCTCCATCGGCCCTTTCGTACTGTTCTTAAACTAATCGGTTATCTGGGTATTTAAATTACCTTTTATTTTCTGAAAATTTTGAGACCCACAACAAGGAGAGATCATTTCATCATGCCTTCAGGTGCAAAGAGAAGAAAAGCAGCTAAGAAAAAGAAACAGCAACTGTCTAACAACTCCAATAATCTTCCTTCTTCAATCAACTATACTAACCCTCAAGGTCTAATAGCTTTTCCTTTTTCTTTTTATGGTTTCTTTACTTTTTTGGGTACACTATCCCATCATAGACAGACAGTGTTTGCCAATCTGTCACCTTTATCGTTCTTTTGGTCATCTTTTTAGATGCCTGCTGTTTTAAATATGTTTTCTGAATCTGGGATAGGGTATATTTATTTGTTATTGGATAGTGTTCTCTTTGTCTTTGATCGAGATCCTTGTGTAATTTGATTTGATATTGTTATTTTTATCAATGGGTATTTTCTCTGCTTTCACTTGTTTTCCTTGATTTTTTGTTATTTTTATGGTGTTTTTGCTGTATTTGTTAGTTAGACTAGAGGAAGTTGCCGCCTTTGCTTCTATGTGTTTTGATTTGTTTAGTATGGTTCTTTGATCAGTTTGATGTTTTTCCTATCATATTTAGTGCTTGGGCATTTTTAGTCTTTCTATATCAAGCTCAATTTTATTGGGATTCTTGAGGGCTGTTACCTTTCGTAGATTATAGGTTGAATGGATTTGTTTTCGCCGCTTTTTACTTATTTTGATTAGTATCATGAGGAAGTTTCGCAGTTCTTTTCATGTATTTCTACTTATTCTTTTTCCCTACACTTTGAATGAAAATTCTGTCTGTTGATCAAATGTTATTAGGTAAAGATGATCTGAGGAGCCAGGATGAGAAGGACAGTGATGGTTTTGAGCTTAGCTCCCCTTCATCTCAGGACCAGGACCAGGACCACCATAAACGGGAACATCAATTTAATGAGAACGAAGAATCTGAGAAGAGAGACCAGTCATCATTTGTATCAAAGCATAAACCTGTTGAAAGAGTGACTAGTGATGCACAAGGAAGTCAAAAAGTTGGAGTGGAAGATGACAGCGTTATTAAAATTGATATGCAACTGAACGCTGAGCAGGATTTTGAGAGCAAAGACATTAGCGTGGAGTACGTTGAATCTGCAAAGGAATCAAATGATGGAGAAGACAAGAGCGCTACCAGTAGTTCTGATAATGAATCTCATTCTTCTGACAAGCAATTGAAGGAGGAAACCCATGAGTCTGCTTTAGATGGTGCCTTGTGTTATAATTTTGAAAAGGTATTTCCTGAAGAGGTTTCACGAGAATCCAGAACTGAAAAACCAATCAAGGAAGCTGATAGTAATTCCATTGCGGGAATTGTGTCTACTAATGATTTTTCTACGCCTCAAATGCCCATGTCCGAGGTGGAAAAATCTGCAACGGGAAGTGCAGATGTTGTGAACCAAAAGATTCTAGATGTGATTGAACCAGGGTTGAAAGAATTGGATGATAAAACACTGCTCAAGTCCAATGATTCTGTACCAGAGAAGAACCGGGATGAGAATGTCGGGGCATCACCTATGGTTACTTCTGATGCGAATGGAAGTGATGGTAAAATTCTGGCATCATCAGGTGCTCATACTTCTGAAGCTAGTAACGATGCACTTAAAACCAGAGACACTGAGACTTCTGAATACATTGAAACTCAGGTGTTGATTCTGTCTGAGTTTAATTTATATGATCTTTCCATTTTCTTTAACTTTTATACTTTTGTTGATAACTGAGTGCCTTGCCTTTTTGCCTCTTCAATTGTTCTCCAGCCTCTTGTAGCTTCAGCTCCACAAATAACACAGAAAACCTCCTGGCTTAGTTGCTGTGGGTTATTTGATGTTTTTACAGGCTCTACCAGATAAGTTCAGGTAAGGGTTTGTTATGCTGAGTTATAAAATGTGCAGTAAGGTTGAGCATCCTATACCTACATGATGCATGTTCTGCATTTTAAAGATGTGGTTGTTTAAGATCTTGAAGTGGTAGATAGTTCGAAGATGTGCTTGTTTGAAGGCATTATTCTTTATCATGATCTATATTGTCAACTATTTGATTTGGTTACTTGATTGTTGATGCAACTCTATCTTGATACATCCTTGATCCCTGCAAGTTATTGATTTCCCTAAAAACTGATCTAAAGGTGCTGCAGAAATTGATTAAAACAATGATTAGGTAATTGATCGTGTACTGAGTTCATTTCCTTCAACTGGGTCATACACACAAGTAATAATTTTGGAAATGGCTGATGAATTATTTTAAGTTGAATTACGTGTAACATCTATCGATTTCTTTTGATGTAGCAACAGAGCATGATGGTTCTCCATTTGGCTGAAATGCTAGCAAAACTTGCAAGGGTCTGGTTGAGAGAAGTTTGAAATTGCTCAGCATACAATCTCTTTGGAAAACATTTGCCGGAGAATAAATGATGAGAAAGCTAGTCAGTAAACAAACATCTATATACAGTTATGCAAATACTGATAGTATGAACATTGGTAGGCAGCACAGGTTACCATGATTTCTCTCTGCATTTTCTTCCATTGACTGTTCCTTATGTTAATACACAGTGTGTGATATATATATATATAATTTTTTTCTGTTTCATTCTTCGTTAGTTTAGTCTGAGGTATGACCTTAAAAGTACTAGTTTTTAGTATGAGATCAATGTTTTTCTACCGCATGATGTTACCTTTTTATTGTTTGAATTTACCAGGCCTGGATGATTGTGCTATTGTTTTACTCTTCTTTTGTTATAATATGGAAAGATGCCTTGTGTTAAATACATGGGTTGTAATGTTGCTAATTTATGTAGCATGTAAGTCATGATTAGTTTTCTTCAAAAAATTCCAATACATGAGAGGTGTTTGTTTTTATTGCGGTGTCATTGTCCTGTCCTTGAAGATATTCTGAAGCTTGAGTTATAAGCTGGTAGGAGCATTCCAGGGAAGGTGTGGGCTTGGATGATTATCAAGTAGAGATGTGGAATTATGTTGTTGCACACCAATTTCCTTTTATTGAAATGATTAATACAAATAAGTAAAAGTCGCATCAATCACATAATAATACATCGGAAAAAGAATTTGAGATGAAAAATGAAAAATTTTTGGACACATGCAACATATTTTCATCAGCTGGTTAACTTTCATCTCCTTGTTGAAGCACTATGAATGACAGCTATGTACAGTAGTTGTGTAGCTGCTAGGATTATTAAGAATGCTTCCATGGTCCGCTGCAGAAAGGGATAAAAAAACAGATAAGGATATCTTTGCTTTTCTGAATGAACCGTAAATTGCGTGATTTTGGCATATAAAGGTAGTTAAATCCCATTCTTACCAGACGGGCATTCCTATTGTGAAGTTCGATCTCCTTGCAGCCAAAGCTGCACCAAAAAACGAATCAGTTAGTGCAAACAAGTTAGATGTCTATTCATCTGACAGACAAATTCGAAAAAGCATGTTTCCTATCTATATAGCTCACGACTGTCATAAGACAAGTTGGGGTTTTTGATCTTCACTGCTTACCCCATTGCGAGAAGAGTGAGAGACCAAGCAATGGCAGCAACCGATGCCGCAGCAGGCAAGCTATCGGCATTCCAGGCGCGAATGTGGTTAAGACCAGCTAATGCGGATCCAATACCAACAACTCCGGCAATCAAAGCAAACGTGACAAAGAATCCGGTGGCAGCATTTCCCATTGGGAAATATATGGGTGAGAAATGTGCTGGAAGGTCAAACCCAGGTCCTGCAAGATACAAGGACGTTCAACGTAAAGCATCTGATATCTTTTCGGAAAAATTGAAGGTGAATCACCATGCAAACAACAAGGCTGTTATTGCATCGGGATTCATGCAAGAATTGCAATGTAGTGTAAAACCAGCAAAGGATGGAATGGAACTTGAAAGGACTGAATTTACCGATAAAGAAACCATGATCAATAGCTTTATTAACGGCCCAACTGCCGATCCCCAATATAATTGCATACATGCAGAAATTTAAGGCCAAAAGTAGAGTGGCAACAGGTTTCATCTGGTTATTGGCCATTGTTCCTGGCTAACAGTAGCTAGATAATAAATATGGATAATGACAGAAAGCTGATAAAATAAAATGCAGGAAAGAAAGGCTAATCCAGGTGCATGTGTAGTATGGCAGGGAATGAGGGGTTCATAAATATAGCACTTGAGAAAAGTGGGTTAGGTTCTTTGCTTGTTGATGGTGTTGGTTGCAAGTTGTGGTGTTTGGTTGTAAAGGCATTGCTTGATGCTCAAGAACCCAAGATTCTTACTTGCTGCACATTTTTCTTCTCTTTTAATATAATTATCCATGAAGATGCAATTTTATCATAGGAGTTATTCCTGGCAGGGAAAAGGTTGAAATTCTTTGCCAGTCCCAATGATTACATGGACCCAATCTTATTCCTTGTTTGGTCAGGCGTATATGCAAACTAGTCGGAAATGATATGTAGGTACATGTGGGGAAATACTTGGAACATTTGACCAAATAAGCTTATACTTGAATATTGACCATTTATTACAATAACAAAATTGAAAGCATGCTACAATTCCCCACGTCTACCAGAAATTACGTTTGCAATTGAAACACTACATGCAGTCGTATTCGTTATCCAGTGGACTCTAATAACACGAGGTCAGCTATGATATTCAAACGTGATTTCTTCACTATTTTAATTGTAACTTTTATCACTAAAATCAAAGTAGGGCATAAAATAAGCATGCAACTTGTTCGGCCGTAAGAGATTATAAAAATAGGATCATTCTATATTAACTTAATACAACAATCATATATGAAAAATCATGTCTTTTATACCTGAAACTAAGAAATTAATAACCTAAGAATCATATGTAACAAAAATATAGATATCAACTATACAATGAGGGCATTCTAGACTTTCTATCGACAGTTCAAGTTCCTTGACATTGTGGACTACAAACTTCTTGAAGCCATTCGACAGACGATGGCGAGTCTTTTTGTCAAAGCCTTGGCTAGTGTTCGGCAGCATGGTGCATCCCTGGAATTTTCTTCGGACTCTTTTACTGCCATATAGTCAAATCATAGCACCTGACAGGCAAGCCATAAAATCTAGTTTTAGAACAATCTAAGGAAAAGGAGAACATCCAGAGTAAAAGATGTAAGCAGGGGAAAACGTAACAGTAAGCTCACAGAAGAATAGCTACTGCGTCGCAAGACCTGTTTAGAATTAGTCTCTGCCCTTAAAACGAAATGCCCAGCTACAGAAAGGCAGGACATCAGATACCATGGGCAAATAAACTAAATGAACTCCAAAAATTGTTAAGAGATTGCATGACACAAGTGTTCGGTAAAATGTGCAATCTAAGCCGAAAGATGCTGGTGTGTTGTGATCATCACAGTGAATCAGAACTGATAATCAATATGCACGGTTAACAGCAGTAAGAAAATGGCAAATCTACTTCAGCTTTCTAAAAAAGTTAACAAAACCAGATTCAACGGTAAATGATATTTTAAAAATAAACGCGACAGATACCATATGGAAAGTGCACGTACAAACATTCATGAAAAAATGACAATCTTGGACAAGTCTCATCCCTCCTTGTTGCATGTATCTCTTCGTAGATAGATTCAAACCATAATCTTAGCAACAGGCGTCCCCATATCCTTAAACCAACCAGGAAGATGTATCTAAAAAAACATTATTCAAAATTTGATATTTTGGATCAGATAACAAAAAAAAAAAAAAAGAATCTCATCACTTTCCTCAAGGAATCAAGATTTGGTGTCAGTTGGCATCTTCACACCACATTAGCAACTAGAACAATACAAATCAGTGACCAGAGGAGCACGATAAGAATCACAACCAAATGCAAAAAGGAAAAAAAAGTGTTTGAAGCCCTATTCAGGGATCAGATAAAAGGTCGATCTTCATCACCAGCTTCCTTTTGGAAGTAAGACTGGGTGTCAAATTGATTCATCATTTCCCTTCAAAGTTCACTACTAGAATGAACACATGTCAAACCATCATACACACACACACACACACACGGAGACATAGCACTCAGCATCTTTCTAGAAAAAAAAAGGGTCAAAACTCCAATTATCTTCAGATTAAGATTTAGTTATAACAGTGTTTTACATATTGTTTGAAATGAGGTTTCTAAGGTTTTGGAGGTTTCAAAAAGGTTTTCGTTTTCAGCTACCTCCCGTTTCATTCAGGAGAAAAGTAAAATTTCAAAAAGCAGATGGACAAAATTAAATTCATGAAAAGCACACAAATAATTTTACCAATCGGACAAACAAAATCAATCACCCACTTGCATTTACATAATGCAAGACGATGCTCATCTTCATTTCTTTTCTTTCCTATACTACTAAAAAAGTCAAGTCCATCGTCACAATCACTAAAACAAATCAGAAAAACATCATAGTCAAACACACGCAAATGAGAACAAAGTCTGAATCAACACTATACGAAATTAAACTCTTGAAAAATATATAAATGTACACCTTAACAGAGGGCTTGCCATTGCTGTGGCCTCTTAAGCTTCTTGACACAATTCTTGACTATCTTCTTCGACAGCAATGACACCGCCATAACCTAACCCTTGCTGAGAAGTTCAATGAAAGAAAGAGGAAAACACAGTAATGCTTGGCGCAAGGTTGGGGTTTGTGATTCATCAAAGGGGGGTGATTCTGCGTTACGCCTAAGCAGGTGATATTTATGGGTTCATGATTCATGCTTTTCAAACTTCTGGGTAAGTATTTCAAATCAACGGTGGAGAATTGTTTCTAGTTAGTTTGCCAATCCTACGTCGTTTCCATCAAGAGTAAATGATTAGTAGGGCTTACTCATAATTATCCCCGTAAGATAATTATTTTAATAAATTAATGCAAATACATCATGCTTTTATAAAATTACTATTTATGAAAAATAATTATCTTCTCCGTGCATGCATTTGCACACAATAATCATATTTAAGCATAATTAAATAAGATAATTACTATGGGTTAAGAAGATTAGGTCATCCTCCACGGCAAAAAGTCTTTAGATTATCGGACATCATCAAACGCTGACGTGGCAAGTAATTCTTTATATTTATCATATTAATTTTTTTAGTTCACAGATTTCTATAAAACAATAATAAATGATTTTTATAAAAGTAAATGTTTTTTTTTAGAGCTTTCCAACTTTGACCCATTTTCTCATGCTTTAATCACATGGCGTTATCCACGGCTTCATGTTGGTGGATGTTTTCAGTAATTATCCTCCCAATCATCGCTGTATATTATACGCAGAGATCACGAACGAAAAACTGCTTGTCATTTTTACTTATGACAATTCCTTTTTCTTCCCTTTTACATATGATTTTTTGATCCTCGAGATTACTGGTTCTGTTCAACTTGTCTTTTCTTGGAAAAATATAGCCTCATCACTGTAATCTCTCTGTCTATTTCAAAGATTGTTGCTTTCTGTTTCTTGGTAATGGAAAATTGCGTCTTTGTTCAGTGGTATGCTTGCTTTGATCAAATTGGTTTCTTTTTAGTGTTGAAGTTTGTTACTTTAACTTGCCATTTCTGAGTTTATTGATATTTTTGATGAATTTGAGCAGCGATTTGACGATTTTATGCTGATTAGAAACCGGGTTCTTCTGTTTCGTGATTCTTTTGCAGTACCAAATGGTAATTTGAACTTTCGGATATCCCCTATTGCCCTTTCTACCTAACCTCCTCGTTTTTCTTATCAGCAACTCGATGCTCTTCTTCCGTTCTTTTACTGTTTCCGTGATTGATGATTGCTGATTTGTATTTTGCGTTGTCTTTTAAACAGCAGGAAGGTGATATGATCAAGCAATCTTCAGACAATCTACATCATGGTAATTTGTTGAACTTCCTAATAATGCTTGTGTTTTGTGAAATTTAGTCTGCTTGTAAGTACTTATTTTATGAATTATGTTCAATTAGTGCCTGCGAAAGGTTCTTCAGCCAATACAACCAAGAAAGTTGGAACTGGAGTATTGGAGATTTTAGCTGGATCCGACACTTGCCGCGCTCCCAGTGATGCTGTTCTCTTTTCTTGCTCATTACCTGTTCTTCCGCATGAAAAATGTAGGTGCTTACTGTTCTTCAAGGATTTGTTCTTCCTTTGCTGTAATGTGAGAATTCATCGCTTCTTTTGCCATCTTGCAGTGAATTTGAATGATAAACAATGTGGTCGACAATCAGTTGATGACGCCTGTTCTAGTTTGGATAAACTTGGACAGGATGTTGAGATTGGCGATCTACTTGAAGATGTTGAAGCTGCATTAGGAAGTTTTCTTCCTGATGATGAGGATGAGCTTTTAGCTGGCATAGTGGAAGATTTTGACCTGACGAGACTGCCTAGTTCACTCGAGGATTTCGAAGATTATGACATTTTTGGCAGTGGTGGAGGGATGGAGCTTGAAACGGATCCACTTGAGGGCCTGAGAAAGGACATCTCAAAGGTAAGTTTATCCGACACCGTTACCGGGAACGAAGCATCTTCTTATGGACTTCCAAATGGCACGGGACCTGTTGCTGGAGGAGAGCATCCACTCGGTGAGCATCCTTCAAGAACATTATTTGTTCGAAACATTAATAGCAATGTCGAAGACATTGAACTGAGAGCTCTCTTTGAGGTAATCTAAGTTCCAAGGCATCATTGTCTTAGCAAGTTCATGTCTTTAAATAATGTGCTTTTTATTCTTCCTACCTGTCTGTCTTGCAGCAATTTGGAGACATTAGATCTCTCTATACTGCTTGTAAACACAGGGGTTTTGTCATGATATCTTATTATGATATCCGTGCGGCTCGAACTGCTTTGCGTGCATTACAAAGCAAGCCATTAAGACGCAGGAAGCTTGATATTCACTTCTCAATTCCAAAGGTTTTTTTCCCGAGTTTTAGCTACTGATATTGTGTGTTTTAGTTGTTATTCACTTCTTGCAAGCCAATCATGTTTTTGCCTTTCTCCAGGATAATCCATCAGAAAAGGATATTAATCAAGGAACTCTGGTAGTTTTTAATCTGGATCCATCAGTTTCAAATGAAGATCTGCTACGAATATTCGGAGCTTATGGCGAGGTCAAAGAGGTGATAAGTTTCCATCTGATTGGTTGATCATCTGTTTCCCATGTTTACTTTTCTTTCGCGACAATTGGCTAACCTTCTTGCAAATTGTTATTTGTTGTGCAAATGCAGATAAGGGAAACTCCACACAAGAGGCACCATAAGTTCATCGAGTATTATGATGTTAGAGCTGCAGAAGCTGCACTTGAGTCATTAAATAGGAGAGATATAGCTGGTAAACCTATAAAACTTGAACCTAGCCGTCCTGGTGGAGCACGGAGAAAGTGAGTGTCTGATTTTTTAAAAAATCTATTACCATTATTATTGTGTGGTTTCTTTAAGTAAAAACTTTTGGCTTTGTGCTTTCTGCCTTTAAGCTTGATGCTGAATCAAGAGTCAGAAAAAGATGAATCTTGGAGTTTCTGCCATCCTGGGGGTTCTCCTGTAACCAACTCTTCCCCAGGTAAAGTTTTTAAGCTTCAACAAAATCACTCGTCGCATCACTTTCTTTAGACTTTGTGGGTCACTCACTTTGGCTTAATTGACTGCAATATTTCCAACTTATGGCAGGTAACTGGGCACAATTCAGCAGTTCTATGGAACACATTCCGCTACGGAGTATCAATGAATCCCCTGTTTTCAGGAATTTGAGTTCAACCGCGGGTAACCAGTTACCTGGATTGGCTTCAATTCTTCATCCTCAAGGATTAAACACGGCAAAAGTCACACCAATGGGTAAAGACCAAGGACGGGGTAGTCTTATGGATCAGAATCTTACAGACATTAATTCAGCCCGTGGAGGTGCTTTACAACAGTCACGTTCATTACCTGAGTCAAAGTTGAACCAATACCATGGAAGTATGTTGTCCTTTGGCAGTGCTTCAACCTCTAATGGGTCTTTCATGGAAACATTATCAGGGCCACAGTTTCTTTGGGGAAACCCGAATCCGTACCCAGATCGCACGACGTCTTCTGTCTGGTCAACACCATCTATGGGCCACCCGTTTTCATCCAATGGGAAGGGTCGTGGCTTTTCATACACAGGATGGAATGGTTCTTTCCCTGGCTCCTACCAGAATCGTCATCACGTTGGTTCTGCTCCATCTGGAGCTCCTTTAGACAGGCGATTTGGATTTTTCCCGGAGTCACCAGAAACTACACTCACTAGTCCTGTTGTATTTGGAGGCATGGATTTAGGCCAAAGTGATGGAAGCTTCCTGATGAACATGACTGAAAATGGTTCTTCAAGTCGCAGAATAATATCTTCACCAGGGCTAAGTCCAGTATTTTTAGGCAATGGCAGATATCCAGGGGTGGCAGCCACCACCATGGAGGGGTTTCCTGACCGTGGGCGGAGCAGACGGGTTGAGAATAATGCGAACCAAGTAGATAACAGGAAACAGTTTCAGCTTGACCTGGATAAGATCATGACCGGAGAAGACACTCGCACTACCTTAATGATTAAAAATATCCCAAATAAGTACGAATTCTATCTACATCCTCTGAATTTAAGGACATCCTTGATTAATTTTATTCACTTATGTTCCATTATCATTCCTTAGATACACCTCAAAGATGCTGCTGGCTGCCATCGATGAACATCACAAGGGTACCTATGATTTTCTTTACTTACCGATTGATTTTAAGGTAATCTAGTCGGACCTCCGAGAAGATGTACATGATTTTTTCCTCCTACTACCATGTAACTGCGACTAATTGGCGTTCTTCATGTGGAAGCAGAATAAATGCAACGTAGGCTACGCGTTTATCAATATGCTGTCTCCTTCACATATCATTTCTTTTTACGAGGTTGTATTCAATTTGTATATTCTCTGGTCTGCTTTACCTTGTAATTCTATTGCAATCTAACGACGTGCTTCTGGATTTTCCTCAGGCATTTAATGGTAAAAAGTGGGAGAAGTTTAACAGTGAAAAGGTTGCTTCTTTAGCATATGCTCGCATCCAGGGGAAGACAGCTCTTGTGGCGCACTTCCAGAACTCAAGCTTGATGAATGAAGATAAGCGTTGCCGTCCAATCCTGTTCCACTCAGGGGGGCAGGATGAAAGTGATCAGGTATCGTATTGATTAAACACAGTAGTTGAAAATATTCACAAGGCTTCCTGTGGCATTTATTAATACAGCGAGGCTTTTATTTCTGCGTGCAGATTGTCCTGGAACATCTTCCTTCCAACAGTTTGAACATCCAGTTCCGACATTCAGATATCTCACACCCAGGAGACTTACCAGGAAGTGCTGTCAACGATCGAACGAGCGAGGAGCAAGACAAAAGCTAACATAAGAATGCCCTCAGCCTGAGCAGGTGTAGAATACAGGATGAGATTGACCAGCGAAGGCGGTGCTTTAGCAGATTTTGTATAGTGTTCCGGCGGCAACTTTCAGTTGTGGAAGGTTGACCGTGTAATGCAAACCCGCACTAAAACTATAGAGTTAATTTCATATTTTAAATATGATTGGATTGTATTAATTAAATAATTAATTTTACAATGTGTTGCCTAATAGTTGTTTGCTTAAGAAAAGTTTCGTGGCTGTAAATAATCCTACATTTTTCAAAAAATAAAATTATTCATTATAATGCGATCCTTATTCTAATTATTATTCATCATTACTAATTTATTTTTTTGTCTTGAAACTAGAAAATCAAATGCAGCTCAAATAGTATGACGCACGCGCCATAGAAGGGGGATTGTAATAAAGACAAAACAATTGGCGTGCAACGAACATGCACGTGTCAACGCGTCAGGCTGAGCTGGTTCCGTATCTACGTGGATCAACTCCACCCCTTCATCATCCTCAAATCTGAGCCCTTAATCACTCATTATTTTATTTTTCATTTTTTACTATTATTATACTCGACGACATTGTTAAAATTACTTTTTCCATTTTCTATTTTATGTCTTTGATCCTTATTTAATATATAAAAGTAAATTAATATCGTAAAACTATTATATTAAAAAAACATAAAAAATATTAATAATTACGAACATAATTAATTTAACACAATTATATACTTGAAAATTAATAAATTAAAGGGAAAAACAAAACTAAAGCTTTTTCTTTTTGTAAAAAAAAAAAAAAAATACAAGACAGCTAGTGGGGAAGGGAAGTCTCTCTTGATATCTTTAATAAGCTCCACGGGTCTTTCTTTATACGGAAGTTTTTAATTTTCAAAACTCTTTTAAATGTGAAAATGAAAATTGAGCTTTGATTTTCTCTTTTGTTTAAGAAAATTCATGAACTTCACTACTTGGAGGTGAGTTTTCTTCAGCTTCCGTTCATGTAGCTAATTGATCTATCTTTCTTTCTTTCTTTCCTTCTTTATGGTTAGTTTGGTTTTGGTGTTTATGATAACGGTAATGGTTGTTGATAGTCAAACTGTATTAACTTTTTATTTTCCTGAGTTGGGTTTATTCAGCTTTCATTTTTCTTCTTTGATTCTTAGTGGGTTTTGATTTTCTCTTGGTTCAGGATGCCTTGATATTGTTAGTTTTATGTGAAATTGGGTTTTTAATACAATTTAGATGGATACAACACTGGGTTGACTTTCATTTTGAAGTCTTTTACATGGAAAGAATCATGGTGGTTTCTGGTATGGGTTTAGTGCTTGGCGATTTTGGGTGAAACAGGAACTTCTCCTTTTTTCTTCCTTCATGTAATCGAGTTTTTTTTTCTTCAACTTTTAAGCTACGTCTTTCTTTCTTTGTTTTCTTTTTCACTTCAATTTTGATCCATGTAGCAAAGCCAATCCCTTCAATCAAGTATTCTTCTTTTCTGTTCGTAATTGTGCAGAAAGGGTATAGAAATTTCGTTCCTATTTTTGGCTTAGAAAATCATGGAGCTCTTAATTAGGATAGCTCATAGCTTATTTACTATTTGTAAGCGGTGCAGTTTGTAGATTAGCCTAGCGATTTGCTTCTTAGTGAAAAACTATAGTTATAATTTGGAAACCGTTTCAAGACTTCTACTGTTCTCCATCTGTATTTTATACACGGTGATGTTATTTTCTTATATTTTGCATGATTTTACCCTTTTTTCCCTCTTTTTAGTTTCGCAGCATCTGCAAATGTTCTGATTCTTTTGCTGACACAGAATCTCAGCTGGTGCTTGATCGTCTAGAGGTGTTTTATTCTCCAGTTGATGTTTCCAAGTCAAGATTTTGATACATATCATAAAAACATATCAAATGCCATCGTTGAAAATGAAGACCAAGCTAACTGTGGGCTCTTTAAGGGGAAGAAGTTGTCTGAGTGTCTGCCCGAAGTCTAGTACGATATCTAAAAATTCAAGTTCTCTTCTCACAGTGTCTCAAGAAATTACGGGATATGATGAGTGTTTTCGGAGATGCGAGGATGGCAATGGTAAGAAACTGCACCTAAAGAATGCTTTGAAATGTTATAGTAATTTTACAGTGCTGCCTCTATCCTGTGATAAATATTTCAGCAAATGCTGTTTAAATTTTGAAGAAATCCATTGTAATCAAAATTTTTTTATTGTATATATTATTGCTTACCAGAAAATGTCAGTCTAATCATTATTGTGGTTGCAATTTGCATCCATCGCAAGCTGATTGGTTGTCTAACTTGATGTTGAACTTATTATGGCTGTTTATTAATTCAATGCAACTTCTGATTTTCTCTTT
The DNA here is from genome assembly GCA_948192965.1 of Dalechampia spathulata. Classification (NCBI taxonomy): domain Eukaryota; kingdom Viridiplantae; phylum Streptophyta; class Magnoliopsida; order Malpighiales; family Euphorbiaceae; genus Dalechampia; species Dalechampia spathulata. The sequence continues at coordinate 57,089 of CANYBF011869822.1, read as the reverse complement.
AGTTTCAACAAGTGTGGAAATATACGCTGTTGATGTTGAAAACGATGAGGCCGTTGCTCAGCAAGATCTTCCTGATGAGCAAAACTCTCTGTTGCAGCAGTCATCGGTTTTAATAGATTCTTGCCCTTTGGAGAAAATGGTAAGTTTATGCAGCTGAAATCTTTCTGATTGTGCTGTTTTGTTACTATTTCAAGTTTATGTAGAATTTCATTATGTGATGTGTGGATATTAATAACCAAATAGCGTGAAAGTTCTTGCCATCTCACTCCACAATGTCAACAACATACTGGGTTGTTACTTTGCATGGCATAAACGTTAACATGGATTCCCCCCTGCTCTGTCATGACTTAATAGAGAGAGTTTATTGAATTGCAGGATTCAACCATTAACTGCACATCAAATATGGAAACAATTTTTTCCCCTGCTTTGGAGCCTGTTGAAATCCACAACGTATCAAATATTGACGATAATGCAGGTGTGAATTGTTTAGCAGTTATGCTTTATCTAATCATATGGGAGAGAGGGAACAGTGAGTTAGTTAGGTTGAAGCAACACTGGTAATTAGTTCCTTAAGGAACTTTTTTTTTGGGACTTGGAGCAAACTGAAAACCTTTGAAATTCGTGTTTTCTGTTATCTTATACTGGTGTAATCTTGTGGTTTATGTTCATGCTAATTTTTGGCAGGTGGCAGCAATACCGTTAATGCACCAAAGTTGGGAGCTGATGACAGTGACAATAACCTGGGCTTGTGTGATTTTCAAACATGCAATGTTTCTGATTTCTTTATTTCTGATATGATTATTACTAGCATACCTTTCGATGGGAATGCAGTCATTGATGATATCATCGAGGCAAATCCATTCCCTGATTTTAGATTTTCTGAGTCAAGTATGTTGTTTGACATGGCTGAGGAATGCATGATGCTGCCTTTTCTTGAGGATACAGCCAAAATGAGCTATAACGATGATGTGAGATCATGTGAAGAAGACATGATGACAGACCCTGATAAATCTAGCCTGTACCTTGCAATAAATCAAATAAGATCATGCAATCAGGAATCTGATCTTCATGCTGACTCAGGTCAAGCAGAAGAACTTGATCCTCAGTTCTTTATCAGAAGTTTACCTGAACTGTCTGATGTGGAGTCCAAGTATTTCTCGACCGTGCCCACAAAGGAGTCTTTGATGAGGAAATCTAAAACATTAGTGCTTGATTTGGATGGTAAAATAAGTTCTTTATCTTTCTGTTGTCTTGATGATTAATTTAATTTTTTGAAATTTTCCATATGCTTAATATATGGAAATTTATACGAGGCATTTTTGGCATGTGCAGAAACTCTGGTTCACTCTACATTGGAACACTCCAATAATGTAGACTTCAGCTTTACTGTGTTTTTTAACATGAAAGAGCATACTGTGTATGTAAAACAGAGGCCTCACTTGCACAGATTTTTGGAGAAAGTTGCAGAGATGTTTGAAGTTGTTATTTTTACAGCTAGCCAAAGCATCTATGCAGCACAGCTATTGGACATACTAGATCCTGATAAGAAGCTTATATCTCGGCGGGTTTACCGTGAATCATGCATTTTTACCGATGGAAGTTATACAAAAGATCTGACAGTTTTAGGTGTTGATCTTGCAAAAGTTGCCATTATTGATAATTCTCCGCAGGTATTTCATCTTGCCCATTTGTCTCAGTTGCCTTGTGATTTCTTCCCTTTGTTCCTCATCTTTCTTCGCATGGTATCAGTTCTCTTTTGTTTGAGATATTAATTGCCTTTTTCTTTACTCATATTTTTGTCTTGGTGAACTTGTTTCCGGACCTGAGCTTGGACTTAATGTTAGATAATATAAACTAGAATTCAAATTAAAATGATCAAAGTTGTGCTCTTTGGTCCATAATGATGATATTTTAGATCACATAGGAAACTTTATCAATAGCTCTTATGCTTAAAACTGGTGTGGGATAAAAAAAAAGAACTCCTAAAGGAAAAGAGAAATAAGTGATATGTTCCCCTTTTTGATTATGTCGACTAGTGAAAGAACTATCCAGTTTCACCTCGTCCCTAACCAATAGAAAAAGAACTGATTTGATTCGGGGTGGTGGTTACCTCTTGTCCCTAACCTTCTCTTTTTCCTATTTAATCCTCATGATTTACCAACCTTGTTCTTTTTTTCCTTTTGATGATTTCAGGTTTTCAGGTTGCAAATAGATAATGGGATTCCTATTAAGAGTTGGTTTAGTGATCCATCTGATTGTGCACTAATATCGTTACTTCCGTTCTTAGAAACCTTGGTTGATGCTGATGACGTTCGTCCTATCATTGCAAAGAAATTCGGTAACAAGGGATAAGAGACATTCTTACCTTTCTAGCTCAACTATAGATCCTTCTCTGTCCAATTTAATTTTTTGAGCAAAATTAACTTTTACTTTAGATGGTCCATATCTTTTCTGTTTGAGCTTTTGATATAATTAACTATACAATAAAGTAGTATTTGTCTTATTGTTGAGTCAGCTCTTGACAACTTTGTGGTCAGCTCTTTCTAGTATTTTTGGAAGGTAGATGTAGAATGTCTGTTTCATTTCGTGTACAGTTGAACTTGCAATGAACTTGATAAGGGGGTGTATATGAATTGTTGTGAAATATAGTCTTGCAAACACTTCCTGGCTTTTTTTGGCAGTAGATCACCTAGCAATCATGTTATGTGGTGTTTCTTTATCATCGTATTTCCTTGCAGTAAAAGTAGATAGTACAAGAAAACTGATAATGTAACTATCATGTAACGAGGCCTAAAAAGTTGGCTGGTAAGGAGTGAAATATCTTGGTCCAATGATTACTGCTATTTCTGCAATTTAGGTTAGGCATTAGAGATACTTTGGATATACAATGACTGGATCTAAATAGGTGACTAGCAAAGTATTCAAGCATGTGCCTTTGGATGTGCAAGGCTCAAAAACTGAAATCACAAAATGAATAATGAGGATAGAAAACAAAATGAGTAACAAGGATAGGAATTATAGATACTTCAACCCAGGAAGTGTGTGTTTTTTCATGTTGTATTATGATTAAAAAAAAAACCTGTAGTTTCTTATCTTTAAGTTTTTCATGTCCTTCATATCTCATTGACTTGGTTTATACTCTCTGGTTGCTTCTCTCACTGTTATAATTGTAGATATTTCATGCACCCAACTAGTCCTTGATGTTATACTAATCCTCTTCCTACATTAGTTGATGTGCATGTGGTTTCTTATCCCTGCAATTTGAAGTTAGGCTAATGAATGGTGGAAAGGTAGTTTGCCAGAGGATGATGATCACAGGAAAGCTGATTGTTCTGAACTTATTTCAGCTTTATATGTTTCAACTTGCTGCACTTTATCATCTTTCTGTCGGATGCACTTTGGTAGTATATTGTGTTGCTTAACATGCTTTGCATCAATCGCTTTTCTCTTTTTTTCCTCATATTGTTGAATGTACCAGGGAAGCTACTCTTGTTATTAATTGACAATTTTTAGAAGTTAGAGGTTAAAGAAAATGTTATCGTTGATACTGTTTTCCAGATTTCGTCAAGTTTGTGAAGTTGAGAAAATCCATCTAACTAGATACTCAGTTACTGCTTAGTATACCTTCTGACATGATCCTGTAAATTCAGCCGGAAATCTAGATGAAAAGAGAATGCCTTTCCCACAAAATAACTGGTCCTTGCTAGAAGATTGGCAACTTTGAGGTAGTTAGAAGGGGTGGTACCAATTTGTTAAGTTGAAAGTAGGAAAGGGAAAATCTCAAGCAACATCTGCCTTAAGAGTGACCATAAATGCATGTAATAATGCTGAAATAATTACAGATATTTCTCTTTTGAAATTTTGGATGCCTTACCTGCAGGTCATGTGAGGAAACATTCTATAGTATCTACTTATGCCAGAGCGTAGTAGGTACGTCGAGTTCAGTTGTTGCCATGTTCTTTTAGAAATATATAGCAATTTTGTCAAGACTTGAAAAAATTGTATAGATTCAATTAAGCCAATTATTATCATTGGAGATGATAATATGTTCATCACTCTGTTACTATTGAGAATCTGTTTAATGCCTAGCTGGCTTCTTGGTCTTGAAAGCCAGTATGTATTAACGTCCAGTTGCCACTGCTCCTGATATGTTATAGATTACACTGTTGATTCAGTTCTGCATAATTCACTTTCTGATAGTCATTTCTGGATTGTAGTCATTATTATATTCTTGGTTTTGATGTTTCTTCTTATTGCCTTCTGATGCTTATTTTTCAAGTTCCAATTGGATAACTTTTCTTGCTCAGAGCTCATATATTCATACATGTAATCAAAAGCTCAAGTTCGAGGGACAAATACTTTGAAAAAAAATAGAACTTCATATTAAACCAGAAATAGGCGAAATCGTTATTTTTGCCATTAATCTCCTCCATCCTTGCTTTCATTTCAAGCCTATATACATGTCACCCAATTAAAACACAAATAGGCCACAGCCATTAGAATGCATTTATAAAGAAAGAAAGACAGAAAACCTGGAAAAATGGAGTTTCGATGCATCAATTGCTAAATGTGTTTGCTATAAAAATTAATGAATGATCCATGGATAGTTCAACTATCTTCAGTTTATCTAATTTATTGGCCGTTACAGAAAATGAAATTCCTTGCCTGTCCAATGATTTATCACTTGAAGCTTTTATTCTGATCTCTTCATTTTCCCATGCACATAACGTCCAGAAGAAACATAAATGCTATGATTCCTATATAAACTTCCGTCCATTTGCTAATCCCTTCACCCATCTCCAATCCATTCCCTTTCCTCTACATTCTCATTCCTCAAGAAAATGGTCTTCAATCTTAAGCTTGCCCTCGTCGTTGCTTTCGTACTAGCTGCTAGCCTGAACACCAAGGCCATGGCGTCGCGTCCTTTGAACACCGCTCCAGGCTCCACCCTCATGACCCGGTTGAAACTGAATGAAGGATCATCAAATTGTTGGGAGTCATTGATGCAACTCCAAGCTTGCACCAGCGAGATCATTCTCTTCTTCCTTAACGGTGAAACACAGCTGGGCCACGGTTGTTGTCGAGCTATCCGAATCATCAGCGAACAATGCTGGCCTAACTTGATTGAGACCCTAGGATTTACAGAAGAAGAAGGTGACATACTGGAAGGATATTGCATTAAAGACCAGGATGGTAATACTACGAGTCCAGCACCGCCAGCTCCGTCGCAGGTGGTGCCCGTTAAGGTTAATCCGCGGCAGTCTCCTCTTCCTTGAGCATTGCGTTGTATGTGGGTGAAATAAATAAATAGGATGTTGGTGTGCTTTCGATGTGGTACTGAAATAGAAGAATCAAAGAAATCTTTTGGTAAAGGGACAAATTATTTTAATATATAGTTTATAATATTAATACGTAAATAATAAATATTTGCAATTGCAATTGCAGTGGACCGTCTGATAAACAAAATGAAATTGAAGTTTGCGACGTATTTATTAAATTTGCATATTTGCCCTTAAATATGAAGAGTATCCAATTCCTTGAGATAAGGACGATATCCATTTGGATTTAAATATTGGGATAAAAATGATGCCATGTTATTATTATAGCGTCTTGCGTGTTAGATGGGCCAATTGGACCAAGTGGGCCCCCATGTAATGTGTATCTGAGCCCACCTTTATTTTTATGCGATTTTCACCCCAAATTGTAAATTTTTAAATTTATAATGTTTTTCATTTTTAATTTGAAAACAAAAAAGATTAAAATTAAACATGGTTCAAAATGCAAAGCAAACAGCTTTGGTCAGTTAGGTCTGCCCGTCCCACTCTCCAATACACGCAGGACGTGGAGAATATGTATTAGGTCTGCTCGTCCACTTCCCAATTACATACGCTACGTGGAGCATCCTAATTCCTGACACGTCACTTTTTCTTTTCTATTCCCCCCCTAATACAAAGAATCCTCCTCATATAACCTGTTACTCGCTAGTTTAGTTTGTTTATGGATAATCACAATCATTACCTCCTTAACCCTTCATTAACTCCATCGTCAAGCGCGTTTCCTTCAATAATTCACTACATTAATTCAATATATTTGGATTTTGTTCATTTAATATTCCTTTAATTTTAAATGTAAATGTAGTAAAGTAGCAGCTAGTAATCATTTATTTTAAAAAAGGGGAAAAAATGAAAAAAATTATTATATTATAAAAAAAAAAGAAAGAGGAGAAGGGGAGGGTTTGGTTAGGGTGCTAAAAAAGCAGAGAGTAGAGAGTTTAAATTCATACATATCTTTCTACTGCTTCTTTTCCAACATCACCTCCGTCTTGGCTTTTGCATTAGACAGTGTGATAATAAACGACGTCGTCGGTTGTCAGATCTGAGAGATACACCTAGGCAAGAGGTGGAGAGAATGAGCGGGAAAGGAGGAGGCGGAGCAGCCGCAGGCAGTGTCTATGGCAAGGGTAATAGTGGAATTTCAGCTATACCTGCTGGCTCTAGGAAGATGGTCCAGAGCTTAAAAGAGATTGTTAACTGTCCTGAACCTGAGATCTATGCTATGCTTAAAGACTGTAATATGGACCCTAACGAGGCCGTTAATCGCCTCCTTTCTCAAGGTCTCCTTTTCTTTCTCCTCGTTTCTTTGTATCGAAAGATTTGGTTTTTGTTGCTGCTTACATGATGATATAGTTTGATTTTGTACCATCAAGGAAAGCTTTTTCCGTTAATTTTATTATTTGATGTTTAATTACCTTTGGCATGACTTGATATTCTGGATTTCTCATCATTTTATACTGCTATGACATAAAGATGAGTATAGAAGATAATTTCCTTTTGTTAACAAGTCTTCGCGAGTTGATATGTTATTATTATTATTTTTTTTTTTTGTAGATCCTTTCCATGAGGTTAAGAGCAAACGAGAAAAGAAAAAAGAGGTGAGTCTGCATACACAAGTTTATCTCATATGTATTCCTGAAAGTTGGATATGTGCTGTTATACATGGAAATTAAATTGATTTTATCTGTTATAGATGAGAACTTGGGATGCTGCTTGCTGATTGTTTCCTTTCTCTCTTTCAATAATCTGTTAATACAAGAAAACTAGCTTGCTGAATCATTTCTAACATGTCACTAGATTGTCTCAATGATAGCTAGCATATTTCGTGCTATTCCTTTTCTATATTATTTTTTTTAACTTCTGTTGTTTCAGAATAAAGACATAACAGATCCAAGGTCTCGCACTAGTAACAGTACAATGCATCGTGGTGGCAGAGGTAGTGCTGACCGTTACGGACGTGGTTCGTCAAACCAATTAAGTAATGGTATGAATTTTATGTTAGTCTGGGTATCTGTGTTGTCATAAAACTTGTCTGACCTTATGGCAAATGGATTATACATCTGGCATTTTCCTTCCCATTTTGCAGATCATGGGGTTTTTCATGGTAAACCTGCATACAGCAAGGAAAATGGAGCACATGCATATACTGGTTCTTCTTCCACATCCAGTGCGACAGGAAATAACATTAATCGGCAACCTGTTTTGAATAGGTTGTTCCTGTTAAACCATGACTATGATGAATATTTTCAGTTTTTCTCCTGATTTGATTGGTTCATGTAGCTAATTCTCAAAATTTATATTGTTTTCGAAATAGTATGGTATTACGTATCTGATAAATTGTGCTATTACAATTGTTAGTACCTAATTATTACTCTGCATGCAATGCAATTATTAATATTTAGAAGCCCAAGCCAGCTCTGGCTTCCTTGAACTAACTGCTGATGGTTACTGCACTGTGGTTTGAGCTTTAGGACAGTGCAAGTCTACACATTATCCTTAGGTGGTGATGAGATTTTTATAGGTTCGTATTCAGAAACTTGGAAAATAAGTTTTCCAACAATTCAAGCATGAGCTTGGAATTTAGATTCCTTCATTTGTTGAATTCTAAGAGCTCTGCAGTCATGTAAGTGAAAGTAAAACAAGTAGTTTTTTGATATGGTAACCAATCAAAGAATAATGGTCTATCATTGCTTAATGATTAGGCTTTATTATATTAACCTTTGGAAGCAGCAATAGGAAGAACAGCTTAAGCCTTTCTAGATTTAGGAAATAGGTTATGTCTTGAAGCTTTTCTTCCATTTTCATTGTAAAAAATTCTTCATTGAAATTTTCTGCCAAGAGTTGAGTAGAGTTTTTTTTGCTCTTTATTTGAGGTGAATATGTTTACTTTGTTACATCTTATGTAGAAGATGTTTTAAATTGTTATTGTTTTCTTAAATTATTGAGGTGGTGAATTTCATAAAGCTATCTCATCTGTGTTCTTATTGTGTATTTGCTAGTGACTCTGTACCTGCGATTTTTGAAAATTATGGTATCTCATGTTTTTCATGCATTCCTTGCAGTGATCTTGCAGCTGCAGAAAATAAAACGTCAACTGTAGGTGCAAGAGATGGAGTATCTTTATCATCACAACCTCATGCTGGATTCCAGTCTACCTGGGTGGGTGTTCCGGGTCAAATATCAATGGCTGACATTGTGAAGATGGGTAGGCCACAAAATAAGGTGGCTGCCATGCCAGCTCACCACAATATTAATAATCGTCATCCTGCAGTGCCTCCTGTGGCAGCAAATAATGATTTCCCTTTGTCAGAAAGTCATTCTGCTAAGGTTTCAGAAATAATTGCAGAGCCAGAGGTCACAGTAAGCCATCATGGTCATTCAAATGATGAATGGCCATCTATTGAGCCATCAGCTGCTAATGATACACATGTTATAGAGGCACCTTCAGAATCTGAGCTGCATACAGATCCATCTAACTTGCCCTTGGATAGAGTTAATCAGCTTATGCAGTCCCAGTTAGATGGTATTCGGCCAACGGAAGATGACCACATTGAAAATCTTGATGGAAACCATGTTGGATCCTCTTCTATATCCAGTAGAAATATACAGGAAGATGGTCCTGTAAGTTCATCTATGTTTGATAGTAAAAACATGCATGGAAATCTTGGTTCCTACCAGCCTCACAGGCATGATTTTGACCATGAAGGTGAGTTTCATGTTTTATATTTTATTTGGTCTATGTTTATTCCTTCAATTTTCTCTTTATAGAATATTAGTTTTATCATTCAATTTGCAAATTACTTTTGCAGATGGTTGCTGTAAGCTTGTTTGAATGTTGAAAGATTGCTTCATGTTTGATAATTTTGTTGGTCTGTGTAAAACTAGTTGTTCATGAAATGTATTATAATCTACCTATTCATCTGTAAGATTCAATATATATGTGTATGAAATTTGATTATCATTGTTTTAGAATGAAATTTTCTTCTAGATGGTTGTGAGATTATTTCAAATACCTTTCTATAATTTTCCATGCCTGAATTTTGTTCAAATAATTTGTGATTCCTTAATTGAATATCATTACATTACACTGGATTCTGATTTTTTTATCATTTTTGTGCATAAAAGTTCAGCTTGGTAGATTTCCAAATGCCATTTGAAGGGAACTAGCTACTCTAGGGAGATTGATAAAATGCTGTGGGGTCTCGCTTGATTGTTTCCACACTTTTATCTGTCATGCTATATTGAAAATGTATGTTTGAATAATTACTTTTGCATGTCATATTGACTGTTACTGGTGATCATATTTCTAATCGTTTACCTTTATAGATTCTATCTTTTATCAGATGTTTGAAAATTTTCATGTTTATTGATTCTTTTCATGTTTTTCTATTTCAGTGGAAAATGGTGCTTCATCAGTGGCTGCTAACTTGCAGCAACTAAGTCTACAGGATGATGATCAATCAGCATCATCTGAGGAGGATAATCCTTCTGTAAAAATTCCCAATCATTTGCAGGTTCATGCTCAAGATTGCTCGCACTTGAGCTTTGGTAGTTTTGGAACTGGCATTAGTTCTACCATTTCTGGATCATTTGCTTCAAGGCCCATGAAAAATAACCTGGAAGAGACATCTGAAGTTGTTGATGTCCCATCAACTGCACACTTAGATGCTAGGTCTCTTTCTGAGTTTACTTTTCCTTGTGAGTTTGATATATCTTACCTTGCTCCACTTTTTTCTAATATACAAATTGTTCTCTTGCAGAAATACTGAATATTATGGTGATGAACATCTCAGAAATGCTGCAGACGAGAATTTAATGCATAGAGCTGTTGTTAGTCCTAGTAATTATGATTCGCCAGCAGTTCAAAAGCCAGAGCTGTTGAAGGAGAGCACAGAAGCTGCTCAGGGAGATCAATATGCATTCCCCTCATCTGCACCTGGATATACTTATGACAGCTCACAACAGTTGAATGCTGCATATAACAATCCACAGACAAGCTCTCAAATGCAGAATATTACTCCCTTCTCAAGCGTAATGGTAACATTAAGTCAATTTACATTTATTTAACACTGATAACATTTATTGTTTGTTGCTTAATAATATTAAGTTTGCAAATTCTTGTTGGTTGGCTTGTTCATTTGGAATATGGGCTCTTGTACTTCATTTTATTCATTTATTATTTTTATTATCTTCCTCAAGAGTGGAATTTTAGGAGCACCGAGTACATAGGATGAAATTTTTCATGTCATTGCTGTACTGAAGTTTCCTCATCACTGCACGTAAGATCTACTAGATCTGCAGTGCATTTTGAATATCCTCACACGCATCTGTTATGCATATTGTTCATTCCTTTTACATGCGTAGGGTAATCATTAAGAGTGGAACCAGGAGACGATTGTAATAACTGTGTATTTAATTTTCTCTTGTTAATATATTGTCATTACAGCAGGCATATACAAATTCATTGCCAAGCACTTTGTTGGCTTCAACTGTTCAACCTGGGAGGGAGCCTGACCTTCCATATTCTCCCTTCCCTGTGGCGCAGTCAGTATCTACTAAATATAGCAACCCAGCTTCTTCCATTGGTGGACCAAGCATTTCTATGCCAGAGGTAAATCGCATCACCAAGAATTGTCAAATTTGTGTAACTTGTTCCTGAGATGGATCTATTATTGATAGGAAGTTGATCTATAATTTTTGACTTTAATGAATAAGTTAGCATAGTTCGATAGAATTGAGAGGCATCATTGGAAACCAGAATTGCATTAGGGCCAATTAATATACTTTTGGACATCATGGCTTTGATCCTTTTTATGCGCTTTCCCAGCTGGTAATGTTACATGCAGACAATTCTTTTTATCATCTGGCCTAAGTTACCGATCTCTTTGACTTCAAAACTTTCCCATACAATCCCGATTTATGCATGCCTTCCTCTGATTTATCATTTTTTCATGTCGTGTTCATCATGTTTGCACTGGGTCAAAAGAAATTGGAATTTTCATCATTTGCGGTCCTGTAACTTCTATAGAACCGATGCTTCTACCTGTGTTTTATCTTGTTGCATGACTCTGATCGACTGTGCGTGTGCATGCGCAAGTGTTTTTCTTATTTGTTCCAGCATGTCCACCTTGCATCAGGCTGTTTGGTAGCTTATACAGCTTGTAAATGTTACGGATACTGTTTTCTTTTTTTGTTTTCTGAAACATGTTAATAGAGAATGTTCGTAGTTTTCTCTCGTTTCATAGGCAAAACTGTTGGCTGCTTTAAGTGCATCTTATGATGCCACAGGAGGCGATAATAAAAATTGTATTTTTAATTCAGATGTTCGGAGTATTTTTTTTTCATTTGTCTTTTCTTTTTTGGCTGATTTATTCTGCATATGTTCCAGCCTTTGAGAGCACCTATTATTTCTACTTCTGCTCAGCCAGCTGCACAGAATCTTCCTGGTGCCAATGTAGCCACTCTTCAGCAACACCTTGCCGTGCATCCTTATTCACAACATACTCTTCCATTGGGACATTTCGCGAACATGATTGGCTATCCCTTCTTACCGCAGAGCTACACGTACATGCCATCTGCTTTTCAACAGGCTTTTGCTGGTAATAGTTCATACCATCAGTCTCTAGCAGCGGCCGTGCTTCCACAGTACAAGAACAGTGTTTCTGTAAGCAGCTTGCCTCAGTCTGCTGCAGTTGCTTCTGCATATGGGTTTGGGAGTTCAACAAACATCCCTGGGGGGAATTTTTCTCTGAATCCCCCCTCTGCTTCTGGAGGCACAACCCTAGGATATGATGATGTTCTGAGTTCTCAATACAAGGATAGCAGTCACTTGATCTCACTTCAGCAGGTAATGAAAGTCGGTCTATAGCTAATGAAAATTTAAACCATTAAACAATTCTTATACCTTTGATGGACATGCTATTTATATATTTAAAATCTGTTTAGGTGCACTCTTTGCTAGTAGTTAATGAATGAATTGTTTTAAGTGCATGGTTTGAAACGCCAACCCGTTTAATGTTAGTGGTCTGGTCTTCAAATATGTTATTCAGTTTGTTGTTTTCTTGAAAATCTGCTGGCTAACGTCCTTTTTTATTTTGGTGGGGTTGACAGAATGATAATTCTGGAATGTGGGTTCATGGGCCTGGACAGCGAACTATGTCCGCTGTCCCTGCAAGCACATATTACAGCTTCCAGGGACAGAATCAGCAGCCTGCTGGATTTCGGCAAGGTCAGCAAGTATCACAGCAGCATCTTGGGGCGCTTGGGTATCCAAATTATTATCATAACCAAACAGGAATGTCTTTAGAACATGAGCAGCAGCAGAACTCAAGGGACGGATCCCTGGGTAGTTCTCACGGGCAACCCGCAAAGCAGTCACAACAGTTATGGCAGAACAGCTACTAAAATCGCATCACACCACTCCACCTCATGGTTTTATAGGGTCGTTGTAGTGAGCATTGGGGAAAAAAGGCGGCCAATCATAGGCATTTCCTGTGGTTGAATAATTTATGTAATGATTTAATGGGTTCAAGAGACTGGCTATACTGCCCTGTTGCCACGAGGCTGTACTTTAGATATTTATCATCTCATCTGTTTAACCTAGGAACTAAGTGTGCTAATCTGAGTTAGTGGGCCTACGCCCTTCTTCTTCCTCTCTCAATATAGTGGAGATTTGCCCTTTTCTCTTTCCTCTGATTTCAACTGCGAAATTGCTGTGCTAAATTGTGGGTTGTGCTGGTATACTGGCAACTGGGGTAATTTTGAAAGAAAACGACGTACCGTTGGGTCATCTGTTTCAATCAACTCTAGGCCACGTGTTTACGTAGTGAACACAATCCTTCCTGCGGTAGCCGTGTGCTTTTACCTTTTGGAATTCAATACCATTTAGGCATTTACACGCCAATCGTTATCTCCCTCTCTATTCCCCCTCCCTCTCACAATTTCTGCTGATAGAATAATTCTGCGCCGTTATTACAGAAAAAGAAGAAAAGAATCAGAAGTAGCTTGCGATTTGGTGATCTACAGTTGTTGATCGTTTTTTGTTCTCTGCATCTTTTAGGTTAAAGTTTTCATGTTTATGGTTGCGAGAGTTCAATTATTTTGTTGTTGAATCTGGATGCTGCTTCGAGAAGAAAAGCTTAATAATGGATTTGAATTCTGTGAATTCTATGAATCTCTCGGTTTTTTTTGTTAACCTTCCTATGCATACTAGACGCATGATTGAAATGCGCTTGTAAAGACAATGTGATTGATTAATATATGCAGTGTGCTTATAGATGTTCTGTCAACTGCCGGTACCAAACCAGGAGTGAAGATCTTTCATTGCTCATTTTCCAGGAAAAAACAAAAACAAAAACAAAACAAAATCAGAATGAAGAAACCGGAAACCTTTAAAGGTCATAGCAGTACAGAAGTTATTCCTGGACACGAACTCTGGACAGATGGTCTTATTTGTGCCTTCGAGTTCGTTCGAGGTCGTGGTAAAAGATCATTGAATCCTAAATCTATTTCAAAGACTTCGAGAAAACATATAGATGGTGACCATTCGAAGGGTCACCTGCAAGCCAATGGACTAAGCGACTCATCTTTCCCGAGACCAGATAGGAGTAACTTGTCGGAACCCTCATCTTTTAGTGAGTTTAAAGGCAATCATGATGCTTCCTCTAGTGACTACAAAGACAGCCGGATCGATCAATCAGGACGGTATGCCATTGAAAGTTTTGATTGTAGTCATTGGGTACCCATTGGATGGGATAGGATTTCAGAACTTGTCCAAAGGGTGCAAACCGATGCTAGCTGGACGTCAGAGATGCTAGAGTTGTTGGATGATGAAGATGGTCTTACTGTTGCAGAATTAGCAGCTCCTTACTGGGAACGCCCAGCTGGGCCCAATTGGTGGTGCCATGTCTCTGCAAATCATCCTTCCATCCAGTCATGGCTTAATAATGCTCAGTGGTTACATCCTGCCATTAGCATAGCTTTGAGAGACGAAAGTCGACTAATAAGTGAGCGTATGAAACATCTGTTATATGAGGTAGGTTGGCTAATTGTTTATATGAAATGGTAGATCTCATAAAGCTATGATATAGTATAATATTTCTGGATCTTTAGCTTAGAAGTCCTACTGGTAAAACTTTCAACATAAAAGCATTCACTGTGTTTCTATCAAGGTCCCGGTAAGAGTTGCTGGAGGGCTGCTCTTTGAACTCTTGGGACAATCAGTTGGGGATCCATTCGATGAAGAAGATGACATTCCTATTGTGCTGCGCTCTTGGCAAGCCCAGAATTATCTGATCACTTCATTGCACGTCAAAGGGAATGTGTCAAGAGTAAATGTTTTGGGAATCACTGAAGTTCAGGTTGGTTATACTTAACATTATCTTTTCACTAGCCAAGAGTGCTGTAATAGTTCTCGAGTCAATTTCGATTTCAATTGCTCGATCATTCATTACTCTTATGGTTCTCTGCTTTGGCTAGGAACTCCTTTCTGCTGGGGGTTATAATACACCAAGAACAGTGCATGAGGTCATAGCATTATTAGCTTGCCGCCTAACTCGGTGGGATGATAGGTAAGAGAAATATGGAAATTTATCATTTGATTCGGTACATATCCCTGGATTTTCGATATATGTGATAGGCACACATTGATGCATTTGTTTCTTTCCTCTGCTTTCTGGGCAATGCATCAGGGTAGAAGATGTGTCGTGGATTCAATTTATCATGCAACATTTGATCTCTCTCTCTTTTTGCGATCACAAATTATCTTTCTTGTAACATTTCCCTCCTTATATGATTTAAAATGAAGAATGAGAGTTTGTTTACTGTTTTTGACAGCGAGTAACCATGAAAAATCATCTCACTCTGAATCTTTGTTTGTCCATAAGTTGATGTTCTGCCCTGGGCGCCATCCGTAAAGCATTGAGACATATTTGAAAGGATGATCTAGCATTATCAAGTGCCCTAATGCAAGCAATTTAATTCTGCTCCATTTCTTCAATCTACATAAGGATTTTTTTTTATTTCTTCACTTTATATAGCAATTCTTTTTTAATAAATAGGTTGTGTTGTTTGTGCAACCGTCATGTTGTTTATGTACTGGCAAGAAACGGTTGCAACCTATGTGACAAACGTATTATGGTTTTTGTCTGATTCAAGGCTCTGCTAGTTATCCCCCTCTTCTTTAATACATGCTTTTCCTTATTGTTTAATTTATTTTTTAGATTATTTCGCAAGTCCATATTCGGGGCAGCGGATGAGATTGAGCTGAAATTTGTGAACAGGTTCACTCTTTCTCTATAATCAATTTTATGAATTTTGTTTATAAAGAGTGTTAGTTATAAACTTAAAAAAGAAATCATTTGACAGAAGAAACCATGAAGATGTGAATCTGTTCAGTATTATTCTGAACCAAGAAATCAGAAGGTTATCAAGACAGGTATGTTGATTCATTATCTTATTACTATAATACCATTATTATTACTATTACTATTTTTTTTCTGTCCTTTGAAGTATGCTTTGTTTGGAAGAAATGCTATCAGTTCAAGATAGATAGCTTGAATATGGTACCATGATGGAGTTGGTACTCAATTCTCTTATTAGAATTGCCCCTTGTATCAATTTCCAGTTTTGTCTTTATTTCCCATTTAGTTGAAAAATATAGCAATTTCACTTGTTCCATACATATTTTGAATGTGGTAATTGATTCAGCTCTCCGTGTTCAGAATCACCTCGTTGTGGGTTTTGTTGGGTGAGAGAATGATACATTTTGTTGTCATAAATGAATTGCCCGCTTGTTATGGTAGTAGGTGTGCTTTTGTTAGGCGTGGTCTTGCATTCTGATGAACGCTGATGGATAACATATTTTCTGCTGCTCTGTGCATTTTGAAATTCTTTTATTTTTATCACATCTGATGAAAGCTGCTGCAACTGCAACCTGCCAATCCAACCACAAGCAGTCAAAGCCTTATTAATCTAGAATTACCCTTCCCTTTCAGTGAGATTTGAATTCAAGGGTTGGTAGTGAAGAAATATTGGATTGTTTAATTCTCGCAAGCAGGCATTTGTGAATAGTTCATGTGCATATTCAAGAGCGTTACCAAAATGTTGGCTATTGCATCGTAGGTTATTAGAGTGAAATGGTCTCTCCATGCAAGAGAGGAGATAGTTTTTGAGCTGCTTCATCACTTGAGAGGGAATTCCGTAAGAATGTTATTAGAAGAAATAAGGAAGAGCACCAGAGAAATGATGGAGGAGCAAGAAGCAGTTCGTGGTCGTCTGTTCACCATTCAAGATGTGATGCAAAGCACTGTGCGAGCATGGTTACAGGTTCGTATAGTACTAAACCAGGAGAGCATTCAACATACAAGAAGAGTATCTTAACATACATTTCTCTCATTGATTCAGTAAGATGATTTCACTTATGAATTTTCAGGACAGAAGCTTACGCGTAACCCATAATTTGGCTGTTTTTGGAGGTTGTGGCCTTGTTCTTTCAATCATCACCGGTTTGTTTGGGATTAATGTTGATGGAATCCCTGGAGCAGATAATACACCATACGCGTTTGGGCTGTTTACCGGGATCCTCATTCTCATTGGTGCAGTGTTAATCGCAGTTGGGTTGCTTTATCTGGGATTGAAGGAGCCCATCGCTGAAGAAAAGTTTGAAGTGAGGAAGTGGGAGCTGCAAGAACTGGTAAAGATGTTCCAGCATGAAGCAGAGACTCATGCCCAAGTCCGTAAAGACGTTCACAGAAACAACTTGACCCCAACTACAGGCAATTCCTGCGATGTCGATTATCTTCTCATCCAATGACAAATAACCTTTCTACTTAATTTGTACTGAAAAATCTTTCTACTCCTACTCAAATGAACCGATGTAGTTGCTGAAACATACGCCCCACCCTCAACTGCCTCAACAGCTTCCTTCTCCCTTCGCGGTTCTCACCAATAGCATTTTTTCTTGCCATGACCACCATCAACTTAAATAAATGTCTCAAACGTCTACTTTTGTCACCTTATTTAAACATATTATCAATTAATTCAAATTAAAACAGTTTTAAATATATTTTAATTGAATTAATAAAAAAATTGATAAATTTATGTAAAACAGATTGTTAAAAATGTATGATATGAATCTCTTGGTTTAAATAATTGATCTCTCTTGCAAACTATATAAATAGTGATTTTTCAAATAATTAGCAAGATGATATATTCTGTTATTTTAGATTTTGGCTTTATTTGATAATAGTGGTGGAGGTAGATTTTAGAGTTTTATTGAAATTAAATTTTTATTTTATTGTTTGATAAGAAATTATTAAGGGAAGTGGTTAGAGGTCGGAAGAGTGGAATGCCAAATCTTAATACTCCTAAGGTTTAGTTGTTTGAATATTTTTTTTATATTTTCTATTCTTAAAATATATTTAAAAACTTTATCTCTCTCTTTAGAAAAATAATTATCCTTGTACTTTTCCATGAAACACAGAAAACACACTTCAAAAAATATATATTTTTAGAAAACTTTACCATCTTATTATGTATTACTTGTTGAAACAATCATCATTTTAAGATCATTTAATTATCATTTCAAATTCTTCAAATCATTGTTTCAAGATATGTATATGATTTTAATTAGATATTTTTATTTTTAAATTAAAGTTATATTGAATTGAGTTTTTGATTTATCAATATCATATATGGTCCATAATTTGAATATTGTGAATTACTTGAATTAAAATATTTATAAGATTATCAATAGAATAAAAATCAAGTTTATAATTAGAAAATTTTTTGAAATTTCTCTCTCTTATTTTAGGAATAGTGAAAATAATATAAAAATATATTTGATATAATCAAATGGTTGATGACTTATTTTTAGCATCACAAGTATTTGTAATTTTAATTATTATTTTCAATTTCCTATCCATTAATGTTTTTATATTTTTATTATTTTATGTTTATATAACATGTATTATTTTGTAATTATCATGTCTTGGATTTCAAAGCAATTTTGAAGTAAATGGAAATATTTTTAGTTGATTTTCAATTAATTAGATCAAGGATTAAATGATGTTCATATTACAATATAAATTAAAAATTATGAAATTTAAAATTTATATAACAAAATTAATATTTAATCTCATATTTATTTATTTATATATATATGCTAAATTAAAAATATATATACTTTCGATTAAAATTATATTGAAAATATCCTTTTTTATAATTTCATATTCAATAATAATCTAACCATTATTTTTATCAAATATAAATATCTAACTATTGATAACTAGTAAAAATTAACAACTATTTAAATAGTTAAAATTACCTAACAGGGCTAATAATGCCTTCTTACTCCTTTCCTTCTTCTCTCCTGATTTCACAGCAACACCGTTAAACTCCTTTTCCACGCTCCTCCCTTTCTTTGCGCTCTCGCTTTACGTTTCGGTGTGAATCCCATCAGGACCCATCATCACCTTCCTCTCAATCATTGCCTTCTCGCCCTCCGATTTTCCTGTCACTTCAGCTATCACTAATACTATTTTTTAGCAAAAGCTTCTGATTATGTAATTCGAGGCTTATTGATGGTGTTGAAATAGGGGTTGGCGGCAATCAGAACGGTGTCTTTTCCTCCTACTGTCCTTTTTCTCGAAAATTGGTGTTTTTTTGGACTATTTCCGTCGATGCACATCAAGGTGATTTCTGTTATTATGTTTGGATAGATTATACAATTGTTCTGTAGAAAAATTTAAGGATCTACGGATTGTTGGTTCTTGCTCTAATTTCTAAATTTCATTCGCAAGGACGAAATATTATTTGAGAGTTGGTCTTTTTTAGTCTTATGCAATAGTGAATAAGCCTCTTGACTCTTGAGGGTGAAAGTGAGAAGGTGGAGGTAACTTCCGATTACCCATCATTTTAGTCAATTTGGAATCGCCAATGTTGTGTCCAGAATGCTATTAATGCTTTGTAGGTGAACTAAACTGAGGGAAAATCTGGTTTACTAGCTGATAGAGTTTTCAATTTGGTTGGCATTGTCAACTGTTGCTTCTTTGGTATTTGATTTGTAAATTAGTCTTGCATTTTAGTCGTTTATTGGAACAGGGACGTGCTTATTGTTGTATTGAGCTGAAATTGGATCACTACTATTGCAGCCAACAGCTGTGAGTAGTGCGGGAACGAATCAAAGCTTTTGAGTTCATATTGGGCATCCATATACACTACTTGTGGAATTTTAGTTGATGGAGGCCAAAGATGGAACCTGCTTCTCTGTTTCTATTATCATCACCATTGTAGTTTTCATTGTGATGGCTCGCATCATCTATGTCCTTTATCTAACTGGAAAGCCCTTGCATCCAAGATCCTTAAAACCAATGAGTACTTTAGTTGTTTTGGGTTCAGGTGACCTTGTTACTTTTTTAGTGGATTGATTCATGGATTTATGGGATCTTTGTCAAAATGGTTTCTATGAGTTGAGCACTCCTGGTATTTTGTTTTTGTTGTTGCGTAGGGGGCCACACTGCGGAGATGATAAATGTCCTGCATAAGCTTCAAAAGGATAGATTTGTACCTAGATTTTATATTGCAGCTGCTACTGACGGTATGAGTCTGCAGAAAGCTCATGCTTTGGAGGACTCTTTAGTTGCCGCGGTTGGTAGAAATATGCCCTTTATTAATTTATTGCAACTTTAGGCTGTTGTTCTTTTCATGTCTTGTGCCTTTTAAAAAATTATGTTCTTTCAGTGCATTTGTTTACGATGATGGATAATTGGAATATATTCTTTTGAAAAATGTATTAAATATCTGAGCAAATATGATTGGTTATTGGGTGTGTACGTCCTTACTCGGTCAAATTCCAAAATTGGCATTTTTTCCTTTGATACTAATTGATACATACCCAAAATCGCGTAATTTTTAATTGTTTTGTTATTGCAGCCAGGGGAAAAGGAGGTGTCTGCTAAGTTCATGCAGATTTATAGAAGCAGGGAAGTTGGTCAGTCATATATAACCTCTATCGGGACAACTTTACTAGCTATTGCCCATGCATTATGGCTAATGATTAAACTGAGACCTCAAGTGGTATAATTTACGTGCATCTACTTCATAATTTCTCCTTCCAGTTATTGTTGTCTGAGAAATGCTTATATTTTAATATACTGGTAATTTCTGCTTGTTAAATCTTAGGTTCTGTGCAACGGTCCTGGGACTTGTGTTCCTCTTTGTGCAATTGCATTCCTATTCAAGGTCAAATGAATTTCCGTTCAGCCCCTACTCTACATACGGTGTGTTTTTGAAATGGTATTGGAGATATCAAGTTACCGTTGATGGTTCCCTGCAGGTCATTGGGATTAGGTGGTCTACTATTTTTTATATCGAGAGTATAGCAAGAGTGCAAAGGCTCTCGTTAAGTGGTTTGCTTCTCTATAAGTTGCGGATAGCTGATCAGTTTTATGTGCAATGGCCTCAACTACAAAGAAAATATCCTCGAGCTCAGTATGTCGCTTGTCTGATGTAGCCCATCATCATATTCTGATTTATTTTTTCATCTAAACATCCAAATTCACTTGGTTAACTCTGCTTAAGTTTGAAATTATACTGTCAAGAGATGTTCTTTTCTAAGGTCTCGAGTTTCAGTTGCACAGTTGGTGATGGAGATAACTGCAGTTTTTTGTTGACGTATTTTATTGAAAGCAAAGCAAAATATATCGAGGGAATGCAATATGTTATAAATGGGTGGTGGGTACATCTACGATGCTATTATGTTATTCATCTCGTGTGATGATACAATATCAGAAAATAGAGAAACCCCATAGCCAGCAGGAAACTTGAAGAGAAGACCTGCTATGGAAATGGAATACCCTCTGCCATCTGTCAACGTTCAATCATATTTATATATTTAGTTCTCGATATCTAAGGTTCATTTCATGTTGTCTTGTTTAGTTAAAAACCCTTATGAAATTATTAACTATTTTTCTATGAAACTATTTTAATAAACTGTTTTTAAATATAAATAGTTATTTATTTTACAGTAATAATTTTATTTTATTGCCAAAAAAATTTTAACTATTTTATAAAATATCATGCCATGGCTTAAATATAGCTTTGGATATGTTCGATATTACTCTCTACATCAAAGGAATTAAATTATTTTGAATTAATCAAGTATTTTAAAATTTTTTTCTAGTGAACACATATTGAAATAATAATTTTAATAAAAAAATAAAATAAAACCGAAACTCCATATGAGAAGATGGACGATCACAAATCAGCGTCTCGCAAACGCTAAGCTTTATTCCTATATATTCTTTCGAATCGGCTCAGCTTAAATACAACCAAACGGATTCCCTCTTCCCCCTCTCCATCTTCCACTGCTCTTCTCAGTGGCGGATTCACCATCCTACATACCAACCTTCCCCTCTTTCAGTTAAAAAAAAAAAAAAAAAACACTTCCGCTCTTCGTTTAGCTTCCATCGCTATAATCAATGGTGATTGTTATTATTTTCCGGCTGGTTTTTTTTTCATTTTCCATTTACTTGCTTTCGGCAATTAGGGTTTAAATTTTGTCTTACGCTCTTGCCTTGCTGAGTTGTATGATATTCAAGCTGTTATTAACCTGATCTCTTCTCGTATTCTATCTTAGCAATTCCATATGTTATGTGCGTGATTCTGCTTTTTTGTATCATTCTCACTTGTGGTATTATTTTCCCATAGTCGAATGCAAATCTGACAGTCTATTTCTTGTTTCCCGTATTGATTTCGGAATGATTGATGATTTGCTTGTGTAATGTTTGTGTAGTCTTTCAATCTGCGAGATTTTTATCTGATCAACTTTCATGTACTATTTGGTCAATTGTCACAATTAGAATGCTTTTTTTTTTACCATGTCAGTCATGGTTCTATTGCCTTAGCTACTCTTGCTTATTCAACGACTAGAAATTGGAATTTTATACATGCTACCTAATGTTATTAGAATTCACATCTTTAATTTATTTTATATTTCTGTCAGTTGCATTTGTGATATTATGTAATTTCATTTTGCTTGTGGCAATTTAGGAGTTTCTAAAGTTTATTCTTCTGCTGTTTATTAGGCTGATCCAGAGTTAGAAGCAATTCGCCAGAGAAGGATGCAGGAGCTAATGGCTCAGCAGGGCATGGTAATCAGGAATTCTTCATCTGTATTTCAAATTGTTTGGCATTTTGTTGCAGTCGTTTCCTTCATGATTATAAGTTTATGATTATGCAATTACTCAAACTTATGGATGAACAGGGAAATCAGCAAGGATCTGAACAACACAAGGCTCAGGAGGAGGCTAAAAGGTCAGTTTGTGAATTTTCTCTTTGTGTTGTTTTGCTGGTTACAAGTGCTATTTGGTTATCATGTTTCCTATTTACTCTGATTTTTGAAAAGGAAAATCTAAAATTGACAAAATCTTTTTCTTGTTTCTATGACTTCTATTTTCTAGACAAATCTTTCAAAATCATTTTATTAAATTTGAGATTTATGGTCTTGAGTTATTTTGCAATTAACTGCTTTCAGATAACAGGTTTTAGATTATGTTAAAGGATATTTGGTGTTAATTTTTGGATAGTGAAAAAATCTGACAGGCTTGTTAACTTTCGAGTATACACTTCTATGTAAATTGTTGTCTGTCTGACCAGTTAATGGATTTGTTATAGGGAGGCAGAGGACCGAAGGCAAATGATGCTTAGTCAAATATTATCTGCTGAAGCACGAGAGAGACGTATGTTCACTTCTAAATGAGAAATATTCCTTCCCTTTGTGCCTTTACATTATTAGTCCATGTGCCTCTTGACACATTTTAGTGTTTTAAACTGCTATCATTGTAATTAATAATTTCTTAAAAAAGTTTTAGTACTAGTACATGGCGCTTCTGTAATTCTTAAACTTTGTATCATACCAGAAGTGTTGGTAGGCCTTCTCTACTTTTGTAGCCTGCTTTGGATGAATGATTCGGGAATTTTGGTGAATGAATTTGTGAGTTAGTGCTTAGTTATTCAATCAAATTTGCGTTTTTATTCTATTTAAGGCAAGTAACAGGTAACCATCCAAGAATCTCAAGATTCTTCAAAGTGATTATATTAATTTTTCTGCACTGTGCGAAAGAGAGATTCTATTTTCATTTAAAATCTTCTTGTCTTTCACATTATTGGTGACAACCCTGTTTCCCTGCAGTTGCTCGAATTGCTTTAGTTAAACCTGAAAAGGCAAGAGGGGTTGAAGATGTTGTACTTAGAGCTGCACAAATGGGTCAGATAGTTGAGAAGGTGTGCAATTGAATCTCCTTGCAGTTTGGTGCAGTTTTTGTTATGCTTGATATATATAGTATACAGGCATCATTGTAGAGTAAGAAGTCATCACAAGAGACTTGTACATCGGAAACATGACAAGTTCAAATCTTTTGTGTAGGTTTCTGAAGAGAGGCTCATTGCATTGCTGGAACAGATCAACAACCAAGCAACTAAGCAGACAAAAGTCACTGTAAGTCCCGAGTCGTGAACTTTCTTTGGATATGATATTAGAGCAATCATACGGAATGGATCTCTTAATAGCTAAGTCTAATGCAACAGATCCAGAGGCGGCGGAGTGTTCTAGAGGATGATGATTAACTCATACATGTAATGTATGAGGGGAGAAATACTTCTTGTGCGTCGCGGTGTACTTGATTATTTATATATAATACATATATGCAATACACCTGTGTGTGGCTTTGTATCTTGCATTTCCTTTAATCGTGTTGAGCGTTGATTGTGGATGGTATTGTCAAATATACTCATGGTGTAGGCATTGCATTGTGATTTAGTATTTTATTGGGATTACCATGACCGCAAATTCCTCGACAAATTCGCTCGTACTGCTCGTGTTTAAAGGGGCTCGGATGTATTCGAGGTACCCTTTTCCTGATATTCATTTTTGGGCAAGTTTTTAAAAAATGTCAAAACCGATAAAATTTTCAATAATATTAATTTTTTTGAAATTGTAAAATAATAGATTATTAAAAATACCTTTTTCAAGATTTTATATAGGTTGGATATAAAAAGTTAAGAAGTCATGAAAGTATTTTAATGGAAAAGGGGATGGATGCATCACCAGAAAGCACTAAGCAGTAATCAAATAGGAGATTGACATAAATTAAATCATGGATGTCCAACTCATTCATACGAGATTAATTAATTAATTCATCACAATGATATTATACAACAGCTGTAGTTGAAAGCGATGGGGTGAGAGTAGTTTAGTTGTTACACAGGTGGTAGATTTAGTATCTAAGATTCAAAGTTCAAATCTCAGCAGTTGGTACTCAGATGGTTCAAATCTCAGCAGTTGGTACTCAGATGGTAGATATGGTATCAAGATTTAAAGTTCAAATCTCAGCAGTTGGTACTCAGGTGGTAGATTTGATATCAAGATCCAAAATTCAAATCTGAGTAGTCTCTGTGAGTTACACCCTTTGAGTGAATTTTTAATTAATTAATTGATCACCTTTTGGTATCATGGGGTGGGAGTACTAACGCCACACATGGAACATGTTACGTTCACATATATTTCCTGTCCAACGCTTCCCTGCTTACAGCAAACTACTCTTCTGCTTTCCCATCACCTGGTCCGCCATGTCAGCAGACATTACAATAACTACATTTCCCTTGTCAACGCCCCTCTTCTCTCCGGTCTCTTCTGCCATAAGCTCATGCTTCTCTGTTTTCCTATCAATAGACAAAAATGACCAAATCAAACTTATTTTCTTCTTCTCTATCTTTTCTATCGATCGATCGATCAATCAATCTCACTCCCCCGCACAACCACAAGTACGCCCTTCGTCATTTGATCTTCCTTGTCTCTCTTATAAATTGTCCGTTTCTTCACTTTTTCTTTCAAATTTTACTGAATCTGGCTTGAAAAGTGATGTTCTCCGAAAATAACTAAAGATCATCACTTGAGGTCATCTTTTCCTTTAGTAATAATAATACCCGGATGGAGGATCCTTTACTTCCATATGATGGTCCAAGAAGAAAAGCGCCACCCCAATTGGCACCCTTTCTATCCTCTTTACAGGAAGATGGTGATAAATCTCTCCCCGTGCCCATCACTCCATCAAAGCTTAAAGAACGTCTCATTTTTGGGCCTTCATCTTCTCCTCGAGACTCTACTCCATCTGTCGAGGCTTTAAAATTATCTATTAATTCACCAAGATCTTCATCTTCTAATCAAGACTTCATTATTAATGAGACTCCGCAACAACGGCAGCTGCAGCAGCAACAGTCTTGGTTGTTCGACCTTAATTTCAAGCGGGCTAAGACACATTTGCACAGATCTAAAACAGCTCCTGCACTGGCTGGTATCAGTGATAATGACATTTCTCATGTACCTAAGCCTCAATTTGGTACTCAATCAGTAGTTCGTCAAGCTTTTATTTTGTTGGTCTTATATTTGTCTATTGGTGTGGTAATTTACTGGTGCAACAGGCATAATTTCATTGGACAAGAAACCCATCCCGTTGTTGATGCCTTGTATTTTTGCATTGTAACAATGTGCACTATTGGATATGGGGATATAACCCCAAAGAGCACTTCTACGAAATTGTTTTCTATTCTTTTTGTGTTGGTTGGATTTGGTTTTATTGATATTTTGCTTTCTGGAATGGTTAGTTACGTGCTTGATTTACAAGAGAGTTATTTGTTGAAGAATGCCAAGAATGACAAGGAAGCCCCTGGCTTTATATTTGATTTGAAGAAAGGGAGAATGAGGATAAGGATGAAGGTGGCATTGGCATTAAGCGTAGTTGTTGTATGTATTGGAATTGGGGTTGGTGTTATGCATTTTGTGGAGAATCTTGGATGGATAGATTCTTTCTATCTATCTGTTATGTCTGTTACAACTGTTGGTTATGGTGATAGAACTTTCAAGTCCTTACCAGGCCGGATTTTTGCATCCGTTTGGTTGCTTGTGTCCACGCTAGCTGTGGCTCGAGCATTTTTATATTTCGCAGAGGCACGAGTTGATAAGCGGCAAAGGAAGATGGCAAAATGGATCCTTGGTCATGGCATGACCGTCTCTGAGTTTCTTGCTGCAGATATTGATCAAGATGGCTTGGTGAGGTATGGTGTTTTCATTGATATGTTCTTACTTATTTTCCATCCCATTCTTTGCAGAAGTTCAAGTATATTAAAAAATACTTGTCGAAATCGAACAGAATAAGAGATTAGAAAGAGATTTTTTATTGTTCAAATTGACATCATTATGATTCAAACTTTTATTTCCTTACTATAGGATAGACTAATAAAAATATATGATAAAGTATAATATCTATGTACATATCAGGACTATTTCTTTGGGTTGGGGGTTTGGTGACCACCCTTTATGTTCTTCTTTGTGGAGGGGCAGCAGGAAACCGCATGCAGGCTCCATTTATTACTAGAAAGTGATAGAAACTACTTAAGATTTTCCATAAAGTAGGTCTGATTTTAGATATTTGGTTATGTGAAAAATGAATGCATGAAGAAGATACGGTTTCCGGATGATGATGGTAGGACTTTCTACATTTGGATGTTCACATAAGACATGCTGCTGCCCCTGCATGGATTAGCATGGAGTGTTTATTAATTATTTTAAGCATTTGTTTTGTTCATGCTGTAAATTAATGCTTATTATCTTAAAACATTGAGAGTCATCGTATTTTTCTTTGCTTTCAGTTCTTTTGTATATTCTGGCGTGGTTGCTTTTACGTCATTCTCATCGTTCTTTGTCTGGTTTGGCCAGTAAATCAGAGTATGTAATATACACGCTCAAGGAGATGGGAAAGGTTTCGGAGAAAGATATTCTCGAGATATGTCGAACGTTTGACAGAATAGACTCCGGCAACTGTGGGAAGATCACTCTTGTTGATCTGATGGAGGCTCACCATTGATATACAGGATATCTTGAACAACTCTCTAAGGGTAATATTGGGCCCAAGGTAGTGTTGCCTGATGATGACTGAAGGCCTGTTTATGTTATAGCAGAACTTTTGGGCCTCAAGGGCTGGTTTTTGTCAATCAGTTAACCATCTCGTGAGTTCAAATGCTACATACCAGTGGGTTGAACTTTTCGTGTTTCTGCGGCTTTTCGAGTTGAATACAACAGTGAGGTCGCTTAAGGCTACTGCAATTTTTCCGAACTTAGATACTAGACTGGTAACTCAAGGAGGTGGCTTGGATGAAAGAGTTTCACAGGCTCGAATTACATATGATGCAAACATTTCCTTACCATGAAAATACAGGATGTAGAATTATTTCTTTCAAAGATGCCAAGTGACAAGGGTCTACACTACGAGAAGATGGATCTATAGCCCCGTTTGACTTGGTGTTATCAACTTTCAAAAGCGACATATGCTAGTTTACCTCATTTGCTTCTCTTCTCTTTGTTAAAGAAGTGAAATTTCGCCCCAAGAATTGGGCATAGATTAGCAAAGCTAAACCCTTTTCTTTCAGAATGACATGCATCATGAATGTGTAGCCTTTAATGAAACTTCCTTTTGTACAAATCCTTGTCTGCATTCATTGAAAAATATATTGAAGCCTCTATATTCCAAAATATACTGAAGCATGGTCGTTTAAAGTGCGCCTGGTAACCCAAGCAATTGTGCTACCTGAGGCTAAGATTCCTGACAGGAAAGAAGAGAAAAACACGGCATTTATGTGATTTCTCTTGCCGATTTTTGTACAAATTTCCACCATAGGTTTGATTTGGTGCTAATGACCCTCGTTGCTAATGGTCGTTGAAGACGAAGTCAGGGTTTTGTTTAGTTCTTGCTCTTCATCCTTTTAAATGTCAGAGTCCCTCTGATAATACCACAGGAAGCTGGCATCTTCGAACGATTGCAAACGTGCCTTTGGTTTGATTTTTAATCGCAAAATTTCACTCCCAATTGCTGGAAGAAGTAAACTCTGCACCCTATTCTTGAAACACTGGACGAATTATCTGAGATACGTCCACATAGTTGGTTGACAAATAACAAGTTTCACTTTCATGGTTCAATGGAACGTTACTAAGCTCCCATTCCTGAAAGGCTGCCGTTCCTGCTTACATTTTCTCCTCCAAATTCAAGCCTGTACTTTTTGAATTATTCAAACTGAACCTGATTATGGGGAAGAAATGCAAATTCAACAAGCAATCACCCACCTTCATAGTTTGTTTTAGTACAAATGAAGAACAGTTTCAGTCACATAAGGTTAAGCGGTGAGATCCCATTTTGCCAACATGGTGAAAATCATGGTCTATGTTCCAAGTCAAGTCCTATAACCCGTACATGCGCACCCACTAATAATTTCACTCTTTTCAGATATCTACAAATTTCAAAGGGTAGCTTTAGCTTTTGATTAAAAGGAGCCTAATAGAAAGTCCATTATGTTCGTAACTTCCACGAAAGTAAACATTCAAAAGCTAATCCACAGTATCAAAGATCAAAAGTTCAATCAACTAAATCTTTAGTCATACTTCTCTTCATCACTTTGAACATTTCAACTCACTCCTTACATTAAAGTTTCTTTCTTTAGTGTCTACCCAAAAAGAAGAAAAATGGAAAAAGGCTCCTTTCTTGTGGGTGAGAATCATTTAGATCAATCTTTTAACTTTGGGGGACAGGAGCAAGTGCATAGTTTGCCATATTCTCTCGAGACTCTTGGGGAAAAGTTGAACATTTCGAAGAATAATTAGACCAAAAACCCTTTTGAATTCAAGTGAAGGAGGCGGTCTTCTTCATTGAACTTGACTATATATGTGGGATATTAGCTTAATATAATGAATGATTTATATTTTGGTTTTGTTTGAGCATATGGGCGTTTACCAAAAAGGAGAAAGAGACTGCAGCTTTACGAGATAGATATCAATATTATAAAATAATCTGTGTATGGCCAAGTCAAACTTGCCTGTTGCAACTTGTGACAGTTGATATATGACTCCATCCTCCTTTCAACTCGGTAATAATTTGGTTCCTACCAAAAAAAACAAGGGTCTTTTTTACTAGTTTTTACAAAGAATTTGTGATGATAAACTTGCATATAATAATTCAATCATATGAAAAAAGTTTAAAATCTTAATTTTCTTCAAAAGAAAAAAAAATATAGAACTTTCATGCCCCATATTTATATAATTGTATAATTTATATTTTCACCTTATTACTTACTAAGTAGACAATTAAATGGTGGGACATGTTACTAGAAAACTTGAATAGATCTTAAAGATTGATCATTGAACATTGTTAAAATAATGTAGAAGCATAGATTAAGGAGTTAGAATGAGTCAAAGGAATTTTTGTCATTAGGAAGAATCTAAGCATTTTGGAAACCTTTCACATTTGATGAATAGAAAGAACTACTAAAGGGTAATTAAGTTATATTTTTCTTACTAAAATTTGATACAATTATTGAGTTTCATAAACCCATGAAGCACATTAAACATGTCATAAAACTTGAAAGTCATTGACCCATTTGGATTATATTCCAAGTGGAATGCATGGTAACAGAGTATTCACATGCTTGCTTTCACTTTCAAGGGTGCATCTATACATATATATATATATATATGATTTTTAAAGAATTTATGATATTTTGGCATTCATTCTACAAGATAACATGTCAAGATTTTGCTAAAAATTGCATAAAGAGATCAATTTCAAGGCCAAAAACATGTTTGAGTTATTTGTGTTTTCACTTGCCAGATTAATGTTTGCTTTGTAAACTTGTAAAAGAGGCAAATTCCTTGTAGGCTCATTTCCATGAGATTCCCATTATAAAGCATGAATCAAACTCAACTTTCAACTGTCTATATTTCCTCATTTCTGAAGCAAAATTAGTAATTTGGTAGCATTGATTGCTTTCTTCTTTTCGTTTTTCCTTTAATAGACCTCAATATGTGTAATTGACATTTCCTAAAAAAAGAGGGAAAAGAACAAACAATTTGCAATTGACATTGGACCTCAAAAGAAAGTTAACACTTGGTGTTTCATTTTCATGCTACTAATGATGAACAACTATTAGTTGCCAAGTAATTTCATTCTTAATTCAGAATCTTTATTATTTTGATTTATTTCAAAAAAAAAACATTATTTGATGAAATTTGAAAGTCTAAGTTGGAATCCTACAAACATTACCATGTGATGGCATTATGAAAATAATTAATTAAGATTAAAAAAATAAACTTATCAAATAAAGAGACCCCACTTGACTAATAACATAACCTACCAGCATTAATGTGTTTAACATTATCATCATTGGGTCACTTGTCAATATTACTGCTAATATTCACATTCTCAAGAAACTCCATATTCATTCAAGACATATCTCGCATTTTCCCTTCTTCACATGAATTTGATGGAGATAGTCTATCCATTCCTCACGTCACTTGCCATCAATCCAACGCTTCATATAATTTATATTTTAATATTAGCACTATATTAAATCAAATTTCAAGCTTAAATGACTTTTTGATATATATTAAAATTTCTACAATAAAATACATGAAAATCTTAATTATTAAAATAATGAATTTCAATATAAAATAGATATGAATCTATACATGTTCATGCTTAAATATTAATGGGTATTTGCATGTCAGGTATATAAGAGACATGTTAAATTATTTATGAATCTTACATTATATAGCTTAGTTGAATATATCATTGATATTTAATTCAATTTAGACTTAATTAACGAATAATACAAAAAAGTATTTAATTATAATAATTTTATACAAACTTGGCATACTGAAATAATGAAGATTAATATTATAATGATGCCTTAAATATTAGGGTTACAAAGAGACATCCAATGGAGTCTACATCCAAAAGATTCCTTTAATATTTTCTTTTTCATTATACTCACCTAACAAAAAACCTGCCCCTACTCTTCTGCACTTTGATTGGGACTACCATTAACAATATTAAATCATAAAGGAGAAGAGACTAAACTTTATGTCACATATAATGGACACAACTAATTAAAGTCAACAATCTCACACTCTTCCCTTAATTTCTTTTTGTTTTCTTAATTATACTCTTAAAAAAGTCGTCTCTCTTAAGCAACCACCCATCTTATAAATCACCATCCATTATATATACATACATACATACATACATATAATGCTTATTCACCTTGTCTCTAAGTACCCCCATTAATTATATCAATTAAAATCTATAATCCTCTATTCTTATAGATTGCAAGTCTTAATCAAATGTTTTAATCAACCATTCCAAAGCATGTATCAAATGATATACGCATGACGTTCATTTGGCTATCCATTTGCGTCATTTGTGCAATTAATTGTAATTACATAAGTATATCATCACTATAACTATTTTGTGGGATCCGTCGTCATTTTTAAATATGAAATATACTTCACCCCTCAATTATACTAATGTTCAAGGGAAGGTAGGACAACATATGCCTCTAAAAACAAGGAAGGTTGATTTTGTTAGTGAACAACTAACATGATAAGGTAGGTACATGTCACGCAATTAGCACATGAAATCCATACTTTATCATTACACACACACACACCCACGCAAACTAAGACAAATATCAGTCCTAACCCAACAATTAACCTATTACAACCAAGGTATGTCTGTCCTTGTTTCTTTTTCCATCACTAGCCCGCCCTATCTTCCATATAATGAGTTATTATTAATTTTATTCAGGTTTTTATTTTATGAAATTTATTTTTTTGATTGTATTTCTTACTTTCAAAAATCGATATTTAAATTCCGTATAATATACTTTTATTTATGAAAATTTTTTTCGAAAACAATCAACTATTGGTATAAGACAATTCTTTTTTTCATTAATAGCTTGGGGGGAGTAATTTAAGTTTACAAGAAGAAGATATATGCATATAATAAAATATTGAAATGAAGGGCTTAAAGTAATGTTAATGTGGTTATCATATGACTCGATTTAAAGTAAGAATGTGGCTTACGATTGGGCAGCAGAGTTGCTTGGAGTCTATTCTTATGGGCTACGATGCAATGCGTTAACAGCCAATTAGTTAGCCACAAATCACGGCAAGGCATATACCTACCTAGCCTGAATTATGTACGAATTCCCCATTTTTATAGCAGATTAGGGTCCTAATTGCTCTCCTGTTTTTATTCTACTATCATCCCATTACCACCAACTAATTATGTTTTTATTTAGATTTGTTAGTAAACTGTCTTTTCTTTTTCCTTTACAATTCTTTTTGAAATTTTCATTTTTAAAATCATTTAATTTATATCATTTTTTTATTAAATTTATTTTCAAAATACCTCATCTTTTTCCTATTGTCACGTCCCAACATTATTATATATTGATAATCAATTATTGATAAACATAATCATAAATCTAATAGATACTATATATATGATAAATTTATATTTATTTAATGATTTTATTACAATATATATAATAATTGTATATTTTTTTATTATGATGTATATATATAAAAGATAATAATAACTAATCATATATATTATATCATTTATTTAATTAATTATATTTATCGATAATTGATAATTGATGATAAAAATGGAGAATCGATATCTATTTATTAAGAAAGAGGGAGAGAGGGGTGGATTTTACATACAGCAGCCTCAAAATTTTAAAAAGCAGAAGTGGAAAGGATTAAGGAATCTAGTCCGTCATTTATTCCAATGCTAATTGTCCTAATTACACCAGTTTTGGGTGGCTGCTCAAGAAAACTAACCAAACCAGGGATCAATTAAATTTTTAATATTCGACCTAACCCGATAACACATCTACAAATAAGAGATTTTTAAAATATTTGCATAATTTATATTTTTTTAATAGTTTAACACGTATTATTTATTTTTCTTACATAAAGTTTGACGTAAAATTAGGCATGTGAAATGATGGGTATATATTATATATACACAACTGCTGTTTTTTTTTTTTTTTTTTAAATTGAAAACTAGCCACAAGTTCTTTAATTTACGCAAGAGAGGGTATTTGTTTGGAACTTTGTCATGTTGGCCTCGTTAATGGCTTTGAATTCTTTTTTATTATAAAAGTGTTGTTTTGTATCTTCCTACTTGTGTGAAACTGAAGCAGCAACCGAGCCATTTATCATCACACAGCCACCTACAATATGGTCGGCATCACCTGTGGGCTCTTGTTCGGCTCTCCCTTCTCCGACCATGATGAACACAATAACGCAGTCACATATGCCTGTGTGAAAATATTGATATTAATACATTATATTCTAAAAGAAAACCAACTACCTTGAATTTATTTCATTTATATTAATGGTAGCGGTATTAATCAGGGATAATTAGGAGATTAGGATCCAATTGCAAAGAAACAATACAATAAAATCGGGATAAAAAGGGAAGAAAAAGGATGACGTGGGATATTTATCAGCAAAATGAAAAGAAAAAGCGCCAGGATCGTCTCCCACGTGCCAAGGTCATATATCGGCCTTGGTCAAAAGCCGGTGCCAATAAAGACACGTGTAAGCCTGATATTAGCAATGTTTGACTATCTCTCTCTCTGGATCAAAAATCTTTTTATTATTTTTAAAAAGACGGATAGGGACCTCACGACTGACTATTACCAGTTAAAAGTTACTCATAGTCTTCGCTGACTTATCCCTTCCCTTCTCTTTCCTTCTTCTTTCTAGCGCGTATTTGTCACGCTCCATTTTTTATTATTTTTATTTCTTACGTTTTTTTTTTAACTGATTAATATATAGGTCTTCATTACACAAGCTATTTTATCAATATGAAAATAAGAAGATGAGATCATTTTATTCTAAGAGAATCTATGTTTTTCTTTTTCTAACATCATACTTAGGTTTTAGTTATGAAATATCAATTTTTATTAAAATTTAAATTATAAAAATGATTAATTTTATTTTATATTTTACAATACTTTTTTGAAATTCGTATAAAAATAACAATTATTTTTTATGATAAAATCTTTTATAACGTATAGTTTAAAAATATCATATTTTTTGCTGCCACATGCTTTAATTAAATTTGGGTATGTGCACATTTTAATTTGACAAATGAGTTTGTCAAAAAAAAAATGACAAAGTAAAACTCCAAAGGGCATTAATATATCAAAATGATGTTAGATGTACGGTTTGTGTACATCATTCTATGAGACAATGCGATTTTGGACTGATATTACAACATTTTATTCGAAGTACATAAATTATAATAAGAAGATGCTTTTATTTTATTCTTAACCAAGAATCAATTAGGACAACACTAGATATTTTATTATGATTATTTTTTATAGAGGAAAAAGTATTTTTATTTGTTAGGATTAAATAAGAAGAGAATGTTGTGAATTTAAAAAGATATTTGGGTATGTAAATGGAAGTTGGTTTGTCAAAGTTTCTTTGATGAAGTGGTTGCATTAGCTAATAGTAATGCTCATCCAAAAAGACTCTTTCTCTCTTTAACTTTTTTTCCCCTTTATATACGTGTAAATAACTCCAACAAGTTACTGAGCATCCATACGGAGAGACACGGCTGAACTGAAAGTCTATCACCAGCCAAGACCTAAAATCTGCTTTTCCTCTTGGGATTGTTTCCATGTCTGATGATCACACCAGAGATTTTTACTACCATGCTTCTTTTCATGAAGATCATGAATCCTTTCTTGCTTCATCAACTTATGGTGGGTCTACTGCTCAAGGGTTTGATCCATCTTCTTATATGAGCTTTACTGATTGTCTACATGGATCCATGGACTATAATTCTCTTTCAAAAGCTTTTGGTTTGTCACCTTCTTCCTCTGAAGTGTTTTCATCTGTAGAAGGCAATCCGAATAAGCCTGTGGAGATTGGAGATATAGGTAGTGGTGGCGGTGGTGGTGGGAATAGTGAGAATCCGGTCACTCCAAATTCTTCGGTTTCTTTTTCTTCGAGTGAAGCTGGTGGAGAGGAAGATTCGGGGAAGCCCACGACCAAGAAAGAAAATCAGCCACAAGGGTCTGAAGATGGAGGAGAATGCTCCAAGAAAGAGTAAGTTCTTCGCTTTCTTGTATGTCAATTCAATACATGGTTTAATAGACATATAAAGTTTGCTTTAGGAAGGTGTTGAAGATTATGAGTGCAAGTGTTATGTCTAATTATACGATCAATCAACAGGGGAAAGACAAAGAAGAAAGCAGAAAAAAGGCAAAGAGAGCCAAGATTTGCCTTCATGACAAAGAGTGAGGTTGATCATCTAGAAGATGGTTATAGATGGAGAAAATATGGACAGAAAGCTGTTAAGAATAGTCCTTATCCAAGGTATGAATTATGAATTCTCTATCGATTTTGCTTGCGAATTAAGCATACACCTAGCTTGCTAGAGCATACTCGAGGAAAAGGAGAAGCCCTCTTTAAGAACATGTATTCAATTGCCGAAAATCACTAAAAAAAAAAAAGAGATATTAATTAATTGTTTTAATTTGGAAATGAAACTGCACTTACTAATTGCATGTCTTGTTTCTTGTTAATTTCCATCTCAGGAGCTATTACAGGTGCACAACTCAGAAATGCACCGTAAAGAAAAGAGTAGAGAGGTCATATCAAGATCCATCGATCGTGATTACCACATATGAAGGCCAACACAACCATCCAATCCCTGCAACTCTCAGAGGAAATGCGGCCGCCATGTTCTCACATTCTATGTTTACACCAGCTAATCCGATGGCAACCAGGCCTACTTTTCCTCAAGAATTTTTCCTTCAAATGCCTCATTTAAGTAACCAAGTTGGTTCAGGCTCTATCTATTCACAGACTGCGATCAATAACCAACACCATCTCCATCATCAGTACAATCAGCAGGTTCCTGACCATGGACTTTTGCAAGACATAGTTCCTTCAATTTTCTTTAAACAAGAGCCATAGAGGATCGAACTCTTTCTTTTCTCGTTGTACATATACTTCATTACCACGTTTTCTCTAGGGTCATATATGGTAGTACTTCTCTTCTGGGTCTTTGATTAGTACCCACTTCGAACATTTAAGCACGTTTTCTCTTAATTAGATAAGAGAATATTCTATTCCCGAGAGAATTAATTGTTCAAGAATGCAAGAAGATGAGATCAACCCAGCTGAGGATTTTCAGAAACCTAGCATGCATTAGCAGGAGGATTGCATGTACTTATACTACAGATGCAGTCCTATTGGATGCTCTCTTTTTCTTTTTTCTTTATTCCCTTATTGTATTAAATGGCAAAAATTAAATCCTTCAGGGTTTTTTTTACCTATATTTTTGTGTTGGAATATTGGAAGAATTTCTCTGTTTTGTTCGTTATAGACTAAATTCTCTTAACGTATTTCGATTAAAAAAAAAACAAAAGAATTCTTGTCCATGGAATATAATCTGCAACTCGGACAAAAAAAAAAAAGGTTGTAAATTAGGGTTAGTTCCAAAAATAAGAAGATTACTTTTTCCCAGGTTTGGCGTAAACCAATTAATATATAGAATTCAAGGCGTTTTGGGGTCAGCTTGGAAATAATGTGAATAGAAGTTTAGAAGTAGGGTTTGTCCTGTCTTCAATCATAGAGAAGCAAAATGCAGAAAAATTTGACTGCCTCTTCTGGTGGGTACAGTTGAAAATATGCTCAGTCATGGAGCTGCAAAACTTTATAATATTATTATTATATAATATAGAGCCAAAGGGTTTAGATCAAAAGTCCTGAGAACATAATCTACTACAAGTTGTCTTGCCATGTGTTATATTGACTGCAAATTAGTTTTTTCCGAAGAAAAGAACGAAATAAAGCTTAGAATAGAAAATATGCATGCCGACGTATATGTACGGACAAGAATAGGGTTTGCTCCATCTGGTCCCAGCCATCAAGTCATGATAAGCAACTTCTTGACCAATCGAAAAATGGCGTCATCTCATATGGGGTTGGAGCCTAACTGGCCGACCCCTTTTATTTTTAGCAATCTCGTATGATTTATTCGTACCCTTTTCGATTAATTTCATTAATCTTCTTTTACTGTAAAGAGAATATAGTTTTTATTATGTTCAGAGCAAGCATGTGCATGATTATGTAATACTAATTCTAGTTGAGTTCATATCAGCCTATTCCTCATATGGTCCAAACACAGTCAAGAAGATGATGGAATTCCTTCGTACTTAAAAAAAAATTGCATGTTTTGTTAGATTTTAATAATATATTGTGCTCCAAATCATTCAAGAAACATCATTTTGACCAAATTAATTTTCATGGTCATGGCATATATAAAATCATATACTGTATTAATGTAATGTGTGCATGCTGTGGATGTTATATATGGGAAAAAATCCAGTATATAAACTATGTTTTATGTCGGTTTCAAAATTATCAAACAACCTTTATTTGACGGGAAAATAAGAAGTCAGAGTTTTTCTCCAAGCATGCTAAAAGCTTTTAGATATCAAGTTGATTAATATAATAAATATTATATTTGAATTAAAAAAATACGAGTTAAAAATAGAACACATCATATACTAAAATAATCTTACAACTATCAAATCTATTCATAAATATGTTTTAAATATGATCGAGAGATCAATACTGTTAACTCTATGTTTTTACTGTATAGAGTTGTAGGTTATCCATTGTGATTAGAAGGTAATTAATTAATTAAAACGTGGACTTGATGAATAGTTTATAGAAGAAGAGAAGCATCTTTGCATTTTCGTGGACTAATTGTATTGATAAAGAAACTCGAAAACCCATCCATCAGCATGAAGAAAAGCTGAGTCAAAGAAGGAAATTGTAAGAGTTCACATTTCATTATCAAGAGTAGCTCTCCTTACCTCTATTGCTTGTAAACTAATTAATTAAATTTATAGGGATTCAAAATAATACATAATCTGACCCAAATAGCTGGCTAACTTCAGTGGTGGGCTACATGCGTAATACTAATTAAATTAGCAATTAATCTTAAAGGAATCATATTCCAACATGAATATCTCCTTTTCTTTTCTTTCATTTGGTAATTATGCATTACCCTTTAGTTACCTACATCTCTTGAACATGAAAACAAAATGGAAAACAATGGTCTTCTAAGCAATTCCTTATCACCACATAATCATATTCATAACCTACCCTCACTTTATTTATTTCATTTATACATTTCTCCATACAAATTTTATTCAAAAATAAATACTACTAATTTTATTTATATTTATTTATTATTATTTTATAATTTATATTATATTATTTGATATTTTATCTAGATAAATTTTATTCAAAAATAATCACTACTAATTTGATTTATATTTATTAATTAATAATGATTTTATATTTTATGATATATTTATTAAAGTTATAAAATATCTCACATTTTTAAAATATAAATTAACATTTTCAAACTTATACTATAAAAATCAAATGAAATATATTGATCGAGCATATATCTCTCGAATTTGTAATTAATATTATAAAAAGAAAGAAGAATAAGTAAAATGATAGTTATATTATTTCTCTAAATTTATTAAAATTAAAATTAATTATTTTATTATAAATAATTAATTTTAAGAAAATAAAAGTTTATTAAATAATCTAAATTTACTAATATTAATTTTATTTTATTTTAATAATTTAATAGTAATTATTTTAATTTATAACAACTAAATTTTATAATAATATTATATAAAGAAAATAATACTTGTGATTATTTTTAAAAATATGAGGTATTTATTAAAATTATAAAATATCACATATTATTCATAGATGATTTAATTTTTTTAATTGAAATTCTATAAATTGATTATTTAGGATTTATATAATTTGATTATCTAAATTATTAAAGTTTAGAAAATACTAATTATATTAAATTTGTAATAAATAATATATAAAAATTTATTTTATTTTATTTTAATTATCTAATAATAATAATTTTAATTTATAACATCTAATTTTTATAATATAATTATATAAATAAAAAATATTAGTTATGATTTTTTTCATACTATATTAAAAGAGAGAAGGGTGAACAAGAAAATACAACTCTACCATTTTCTTCATTTTCAATTTTAACTCAAAGATAAATATTATTTTTTTAAATTTATCAAACATAAATATAAAAAATATAAATTTTAATATAAATTAGTACACAAAATAAATTTAAAAAATAAAAATTTTATCCTTCTTTTAAATTTTATTATTTTCTAAAAGATTTAATTTGTTAGATACTAATTATTTTATATTTTATATTATATTACCTAATATTTATTTAAATAAATTTTATTTAAAAATGAATACTATTAATTTTATTTATATTTATTAATTACTTATTGTTTTGTAATTTATATTATATTATTTAATTTTTTATCTAGATAAATTTTATTTAAAAATAAGTAATACCAATTTAATTTGTATTTATTAATTAATAATTATTTTTGTCGACAATGTGTTTGCATCAATTGTCACATGGTGGAAGCATGGGCCGAGTCACAGTCAAATGCTATGTGTGCTTGTGTGTGCTAAATGCACTATAAGGTTAAGGTATGCGAAATGATAATTTTATGCAAAATGATAATTTTATTATTTTTCTAGATTTATTAAAATTAATTATTTTATTATACATAATTTATTTTAAAAGAATAAAAGTTTATTAAATAAAAAAAATTCACTAACATTAATTTTATTTTATTTTATTTTAATAATTTAATAATTATTATTTTAATTTATAACAACTAAATTCTATAATAATTTTGTATGAAAAGAAACAATATTTATGATTGTTTTTTAAAATATAAAATATTTATTAAAGTTACAAAATACTACATATTGTAAGTAAATTATTTAAATTTTTTAATTAAAAGCTTATAATTATTTATGATTTATATAATTTAATTAACTAAATTATTAAAGTTTAGAAAATACTAATTATATTAAATTTATAATAGATAATTTATAAAAATGAATTTTATTTTATTTTAATTATCTAATAGTAATAATTTTAATTTATAATAACTAATTTTTATAATAAAATTATATAAATAAAAAATTGTTATGTATGATTTTTTTTTTTAAAAATACGAGATATTTATTAAAGTTATAGAGTGTCTCATATTGTATAACTTTATTAAGTAAAATTTTTGTAACTAATAAAAATTTATTATATTTATTAGAAATGATTAGTTTTAAAAAAATAAATATTTATTAAATAATTTAAATTTGTTAAAACTAATTCTATTTTATTTTAATAATATAATAGTAATAGTTTTAATTTATAATGATTAATTTTTATGATAAAATTATATAAAGAAAAATATTAATGATGTTTATTTTTAAAAATATAAGATATTTATTAAAGTTATAAAATATTATATATTTTTAATATGTGATTTAGGATTTTCAATAAAAATTTTATGATTATTTAGGATTTAAATAATCTAATTATCTAAATTATTAAAATTTTAAAAATATTAATTATAATAAATTTATAATAAATAATTTATAAGAATGTATTTTATTTTATTTTAATTATCTAATAGTAATAGTTTTAATTTATAACACCTAATTTTGATAATGAAATTATATAAATAAAAATATTATTTATAATTTTTTTAAAAATACAAAATATTTATTAAAATTACAAAAAATACTTTGAAATGACACCTAAAAATATCTTATAAGCATAAATAAGAATGTTAAAAAATATTTTCTACAAGTATATGATACTTAAATAATAAATATTAATTCAAAAATATATTAAAAAATTAAACAGTAGAATACGAAAATATACTAAATGATAGGTTAAATAAATTGTACTTATGTATAACACTATAAAAGTCTAGTTTCTTAAAATGAGTGAAAATTTTGATGAAGAATGAAATATGTCATTACTAGGATGCTATAAAGTAAAATGGACAGAAACGTTGAGCAAGCTGCCGAGGATGTTATAAATGCAGAAACTGAGCAGGGTGTAGTTTTAAACAATGAATAACATGATGAAATCAAGGGGAGCAATCATGTTTTTATCGGAGACAATGTTCCTCAAAATGTTGAAAGGATCAATAATGAACCTGATCATGGTGTCGTTTCAAATGAAGTTGATGAACATGGCGGTCATGAATTCGAACATGAAATCTAGGGAGAGATTGAAGGTGAAATCGAGGATCATGATTTTTTCGTTGAAAGTGCCCTAGAAGGTGATCCCGGTAAGATTGAAGATCCTCACATACGTAACATACATTTTAACCAGAACTTGGTTCAAATGCTCACTGTAGAAGCTTTGCACCCGACCTTTGAATTATGTCTTTTTTTTTTAATTGTAACAACTGCAAATCAGTTTTTGTCCTACTCGCGTATTCGCAACCGACTTTCGAATTCTGTTATTTTTGTTAATTGTAACCACTGCAAATTAGTTAGTGTCCTACTCACGTCTCCAGTGTTTCTTCCTACTCACTGCCTCTCTATAAAGTTCCAGCAGTAACTCTAAAGTAGTACAAATAACACACTTTTTGCATTTAAATCAATCAATGAACTGTGTTGCACATAACCGATGCCGAGGATGTTATAAAGTAAAATGGACGGAAACATTGAGCAAGCTGCCGAAGATGTTATGAATGCAGAAGCTGAGCAGAGTGTAGTTTTAAACGATGAACAGCATGATGAAATCGAGGGGAACAATCATGTTTTCGTCGGAGACAATGCTCCTCAAAATGTTGAAGGGATCAATAATGAAACTGATCATGGTGTCGTTCCAAATGAAGTTGATGTGCATAGCGGTCATGAATTTGAGTATGAAATTGAGGGAGAGATTGAAGGTGAAATCAAGGATCATGATTTTTTCGTTAAAGGTGCCCTGAAAGGTGATCCCGGTAAGATTGAAGATCCTCACATACGTAACATACATTTTAATCAGAAATTGGTTCAAATGATGAACTGGGTTCAAATGCTCACTGTAGAAGTTTTGCGCCCGACCTTTGAATTCTATCTTTTTTTTTAATTGTAACAACTGCAAATCAGTTACTGTCCTACTCGTGTATTCGCAACCGACCTTCGAATTCTATTATTTTTGTTAATTGTAACCGATGCCTCTATTTTACTCATTAATTATAGTTTTGATAATTTAATTTGATATTGAAAAAAAATTAAAGAATCATTTCATGTTATCAACACATTACTGATTATTGTGGATATAAATGAAGGATGAGTTGGGTTAAATTGTTTTGTATAATTATATATATATGTTATTAATTATTATTTTTATTAAACATAGTAATTCATTCCAATATTTTCATAAATATTCAATAAAAATGTATAAATATGAAGAAAATCGATGATATCATGCTACGATTTTACTTCGTATAATTAATTAAAAAACATAATAATTAAAAATTTAAATCAAAAATTAATGAAGAAAGAGCGTCAGAAAAATGGGCTTTTATCTGATTTCCGCCCCATTCAAATGTTCCTTGCGCCGGCATGTTCACACATGGGCTTTTTATTGTGGTTGTTACTTTGTACTATGTAAATTATATATATATATATTATGATATATATTACTAAATATATTTAAATTATATATTAATATTTTATAAAATATAATAGAATATATATTT
The DNA here is from genome assembly GCA_948192965.1 of Dalechampia spathulata. NCBI lineage: Eukaryota > Viridiplantae > Streptophyta > Magnoliopsida > Malpighiales > Euphorbiaceae > Dalechampia > Dalechampia spathulata. The sequence goes on along the minus strand of CANYBF011869822.1, from coordinate 14,199 downwards.
ATTTAGTTTTTACAGAAAATGCAAATTAGCAGGGTGGGAAATGGAACGCAATAGCTAGAGCGGCAAATTGGATCTAGTTGGAAAGAAAATCCAACTGCAAAGATGTTATTGCGTTTATTCCTAGCATTATATTATGCAACAAGACAAGCAAAGACCAACTAATTAATGATATTATAGATTATTATATGTATACATTGCATTTATATCTCATGATTAAGTTTATTAATCTATAGTTGTCCTAAACTGTCATAAGGGACGTACTCACTCATATAATTATGATAGTGCTCGATAAAAATGATACCCAGTTCGTATTATAAATACATTAATTAATTTATAATCTTATTTTAGTGTTGCTCCGCATTTCCTCAGCTGAGAAGAATCTAAGTCTGTAAGTTAAACCTTCACGAGCCTTGGAGCATTAGATTATACTTGGTGTGATTTTCATTTGTACAAATATCAAAACGCAAAGAAACTCCAGCACTGAAGATGGCTTTGTCTACATAAACTCTCCGAGGATTCTCTCGTCTGTCTGTCATTTTTTTCCCCTCTCCCCGTCTTGAAATCCCCCAACTTTGATAATGGGAGAAGCTCAAGAACTGCCACTCCAGATCACAGGTAAGCAAGGTTTGTTTTTCTTGTTGTGTTTGCACCCTGTATCAGAACTGGGATACAGATGTAGTTGAATAGGGTCGGTTGGGGGAAGAAATTTTCATGCTTTGTTATGAATCCAGGTGTTTTATCTAGCTTTCTTATGAACTTCAACAGGTTTTCCTCTTCTTCTTCTCTTTAGGGTCAGGAGATTTTGTATTTGCTGGTTTCGATACTTCCCAGAAGAGCACCAATGAACTGGCTTTAGTTAAAATTTGTGTGGATGAATATCCTTGCCATGACTATTATTATACCGGTGCCAACTTCTTTGTTCGGTGCCATGCATCATGTTTAGTAGAAAATCCAAAATACATGTTTATAACTATAACAAAAGTGTACCTTTGGCAAGATATGAATTTCATTCATGAGAATTATCAAAGTCCATAGACTTTCCTCCGCTAAGAAAATTAGGTTTTGAGTGACGAGTGGCTTAAATATTTACGTAGCTATACATGCATATGAATCGATTAATATAGAGAGGCCAAAATGAAAGTTTCTTGAAGTGAAAAGAAATGCTAGCAATTGAAATAGACTCGCACCAATCATTCTACATGTGTTCTTGGCAGGCCAAGAAGAAGCAGAAGCAGCAAACCCACCTGAGCGCACAAATATGACCAGCCAAACAACATTTCCTCCGCTGGAAAATTACAGATGGTGGCTAAAAATATCAGTTTACGTGATCTGCCTTCTTGCTGGCCAGACCGTAGCTACAATCTTGGGACGATTATATTTCGACAAAGGAGGTAACAGCACATGGATGGCGACCCTTGTGCAAATTTGTGGCTTCCCCGTTATCCTTCTATTTTACTTCTCATCACCGCTCAGAAATTCCACCACAAACGGTTTTAACGAGAACTCTCCCTCTAAGTTAATGCTTGCTGGAATTTATCTGGTTTTTGGCATATTTCTAGCAGCTAACTGTCTGCTTTACTCGCTTGGGCTTTTATACTTGCCAGTCTCTACTTATACTCTTATCTCTGCCTCTCAGTTAGGCTTCAATGCATTTTTTTCTTTCTTCCTCAATTCACAGAAGTTTACTCCTTTCATCGTCAATTCTATAGTTCTTTTAACCATCTCCTCTGCTCTTCTTATGTTCCAAAAGGACGACTCTACAGAGGCAAAAGAGATATCGAAAGCCAAGTATGCAGTCGGGTTCATATGTACGTTTGGTGCTTCTGCTGGATACGGCTTGATGCTTTCTTCAACACAATTCTGTTTCAAGAAAGTGTTAAAACAGGAAACTTTCAAGGTGGTTTTGGATATGATATTCTACCCATCATTAGTTGCTACTCTTGTAGTTCTGGTAGGACTTTTCGGAAGCGGGCAATGGAAGGGGTTAAGGCAAGATATGGAGGAGTACGAACTAGGGAAAGTATCCTACCTGATGACTTTGATTTGGACAGCAATAGGTTGGCAGGTTTTCTCAATTGGGTGCACCGGATTGATCTTCGAAGTCTCTTCACTCTTCTCCAACATCATTAGCACTTTAGGTTTGCCCATAGTTCCAGTGATTGCTGTCTTTGTTTTCCACGACAAAATGAATGGTTTGAAGGTGATTTCGATGTTATTGGCCATTTGGGGCTTTGTATCATATGCCTATCAGCATTATCTTGAAGATTACAAGTCCAACACAGGGATAAGTTCTCTCCATGAAGAGGCTCTTCAAGATTTACAGAAAATTAATACATATACGTAATGTCTTTAATTCCTACATGTGTGCACATATAAACATGGAAGGAAGCTTATAAAGAAAGTACATATTTGCTTTGCCCAAGGATAAAGAGACGAAGAAATTTAATATGAATTAGAAAGTTGATGTGTAGTAGTCGTAGAAAGGTGACAGGAAACTTGATCTTCATAGTCAAAACAATATTTCTCGAACTGAAAAAGGTGCATGGTTGCTTCTTCACTCAACAAGCTGCTGCAATATTACAACTCAGGAACCATCATAAACCCATATCTTTTGGTAAAAGGTGAACCCATTTTTTCAGAAAAAGAAAGAGATCAGTTGACGAAAGTTTGTTTGTTGAAAGGAATTAATCGAGCAAACACTACATCGAAGCCAGAATTAATTCTTAGTCTTTGTTTCAATAATCAATCGTAATTATATATGTTGAACGTTGGCCACTTATATTTTCCTTGTGGCGGGATTACGCCGAAAACGTAGACTCGCACACTTATTGGCCATAAACCCATCACCAGGAAGGACTTTGAGGGCAAATGACGCCTGATAATTTTTCGGATTTTAACGAGAACTCGTACTGAAAAAGTTACCCAGCTGAAAGAAAACCATGTTCTCTGCTTTTCGGCTACATCATCAAGACTTAAGACTAGTAGATTGCCAGGGTAAGCACAAAATATTTGCAAGCAAAGCTATTGACATCTGTTGGACAATCGCAAAGAAGCATAGAACGGTCATTGCCGATTAATCACTCTTATGTATTGTACGGAAATCCAAAATTGTTTGATATCTGCTCTTCGGAAAGAAAAGCAGAGGTGCCGATTTTTCTGAAATTTTCACATTCTGAATCCACTTCATAAACTTGGTTTTTGTTGATATCTCTTCTTCTCTTACTGCAGAAGCACACTCCACAAGTCATCCATAACTAGTTCTAATTGGAAATACTCGTTGGTCTCCTTCCAATCCAATGATACAACACCAAATTTAGCATCTTCTATAGCTCCATCGATTCGTACTTCTAGCTCCATTATTTCTAAATCAATTCTAAGTATATCAAGTTCCAGCGATGGTAATTGATCAATGAGCTCCCTCCTGTAGCAGGGCAATCTCCTACAGACCCAGAATAGCTCCTGCTGAAGAATATTCTCAAGCAACATATGCATAAACGAATCGATAAACGATTCATTTAGTTCATCATCGCCTCCAGCTTCTTCTTTTTCTACCATAATTTCCTTGTCTTTCATAGATGCCATGTCCAGTAGTTTTCTCTTTCTCAATTTATAATCTGTCGCTTGAAGTAATTCAAGAATCCTACAAATTACCACGCCAGTTTCATCTCTGCTTACCCATCCCAATGCATCTTCAAACACCGGAAATTTAGCCCCCATTTCATTTTCTTTGTTCTCTGACATCAAAAACATAATATCAACTATGGCACGAGAGGTGGCAATCCCTGTATTAACTGCTTTAATCTTGATCTCATTAAGTTCCAGCAAGTCATCACAGTGATTAACCCACTCGTAGAAAGTCCTCTTTGGTTCCCTTGCGTCTTTATCATGGTCATGGAATACTCTATTCTCACCTTCATGCAACACCGCGTAAATCTTTCCTTTCAGATTCTGAATTCCCTTACCCTTAATTAATCTTTTGATTATTTCAAAGAGTTTCTTCATGTTGCTAAACTTGAGCTTGCCAAAAACTGCCTCGAAATCATTCAACTCTTCTTCTTCTTCTTGTTCTTCTTTTTCTTCCTCTTTTTCTTCGTTTTTGGTTGTCATGACAGTGTCCTCATTATCTTTAATCACAATCCCTTTCCTAGACTTATTGGGCAGGTCTGGCCCAGAAAATTTTCTCTTTTTTGGCGGTAAATTTTCTTGGTTCTTGGGCAATAGTTTTGCCGGAGATTTTGGGGGCGACAACTCTCGCAGAGATGTTCGGGGAAACAGCACTTCCAGAGGTTGCGGTGGTCGCGGGGGTCGGAAACCTTTTGGTGGCAGCTTAAACTCTGGCAACTTATCTTCCTTAACCCGCTTTATACGGCGATCATAAATTCGCTTTTTCTCTTCAATAGAAAGCGTATAGAATTGAAATGGACGATATTTCAGAGCTTGGAATCTGGCTTCAAGATGTGGCCTCCTGAAGCCACGGTTTATTCTTCTTACTTCCAGGTCTTGTAATGCTGCCACTACCTCTGTAAGTAAAGGCTCTTCTTCTTCATCATTATCTTGATCTTTTTTCTCATTGTTTTGATTTTTTTCTTCTTCTTTCTCTTTGTCTTCTTTTCTGTTATACTTGATCGTGATCTTCGGCATTCTTTTCTCCTTTTGATTCTGATCTTGATCTTTTTTCTCATTATTTTGTTTTTTATACTCTTCTTCTTTCTCTTTATCTTCTTTTCCATTATACTTTATCCTGATAATTGTCATTGTTAAAAAGAACATCAAAAGGAAATAACCCAACAGTGAAGAACGAAGAATCAGAACAACGAAACAAGAAATTAGAGAAAGAAGCAGTATTGATGCTATTCAAGAAACTTTCAGAGTGTTCTTGGCTGAGAGAGAGAGAGTCGAAGGCGGCAAATTGGTAGCTTTGAAAATGGGTTTTTCCTGTTAGAACGAATGGAGGGAAGAGAACCGTTAACTCTTGCCCCATGTTAATCTTCACCGTTAAAAGGGAAGTTACTTTTGCCCAGAGAATCAAACATTTCAAATTTTGTGTTTTCATTTAATTAATTAATTAATTAACACTTAAAATGGTGTTTTAGGTGTAAACATGGTTCACAAAAATTAATAATGTAACAAAATTAAAGATAATCTAATTTTTAAAAAATTAAATACAAGTATTAATATTTTTTTATTTGTTAGTAATCACAACAATAATTGATGTATTAAAAAACAAATATTTTTTTATTATAATATATCAAAATAAGAATACAAATTTATAGTAATTACTTCTTTTAATTTTTATAAAATTTAATTTTTTATTTAATTTCATATAAAAATTAAATAATTTTAATTTTAATTCAATTTTATAGAAAATAATAATTTTTATTTAATTTTATAAAAAATAGTAATATTTTTAATTTATAAAATTAAAAATATTAATTATATATATAATAATAATAATTTTAATATATATAAATAAGTTTTATCTAAGATAAAAAAAATTAAATAATGATAATTTTAAGATGCAATTTTTAATTTTTCAATGATAAATTAGTCAAAGTCCTTCTCTTATCTGCAAAAATCTAACATTTATTTTAGAAAATAAAAAAATTATGAATTAGTTAAATGTTATATTTAAGATTTTAAATTAAAAATATATAAAAATTTAAAGAAATTAAATATATGTTAAATTCAATAAATTGAATCAATTATCATATTATTAACTATAATTTATTATTTACTATCAATTATTACCAACCATTACGTAATGTTCAAATAAACATATTTATTATTATATATCATATATGATATATGATAAGTAAATATATTTATCAATATAATATATATACTAAATAATTATAATATAATTTTTATGTTATATATAATTTTTTATTTTTTATTATATATTAATAAATAAATTTATTTATCATAATATATAATTATCAATACATTTATATGATATATATATATATATATAAATATATATATATATAATTTTATGATATTATATTGTATATGTTAGTAAATAAATTTATTTTATATTAATGAAAAACAAATAAATAGTAAATAATATTTTAGCTTAAAAATAATGAAAATTTTTAAAACAAAAAATAATAATGAAAAATATCAAAAAAATAAAATTAAATGTAATTTTTTATTAATTATAAAAAATGAAAAAATTAGGATAGAAAAATATAATATTTTAAAAACAAATATGATAAAAATTAAAATCATATTTTTAAAAAGTTAAATTTAAAAAATAACATTCTTCTTGGTATCTCATAAAGAAATAATGAATCTTAAAAGGGGGATTTAATGTACTACTCTATATACTATAGGCCCACATGCAAAATCACGTTATCACCGTCCATCACCATTCATTAACACTAAACCAAATATGGTTCAAAAAGAAAAATGAAAAAAACTCTAAAACGACTAATCGTAGAAAAACGACCTGATAAATGCTTCCTACACTGTCGGGGTCCCACAATTCTACGCCGTTATATAAAGATATACATTGGCTTCGTCTCCAATCAAACGTATCTCTTACTTCCAAGAAAACAAAAAAAAAAATTCCTCCAACGGAAGATATTCAAACACTGGTCAATCAGTTATTTGACATTCTCGTTTCCTGGTGGCGATATCAACAAGTAATGGCGACGAAACAGTCGTCGTGGTTTCCAAGCCAGGGTGAATTCACAGTTGTTAACTGCAACTTTAACAATCACAATAACAAGCAAGCAAATGTTCGATTCTTACTGCCTTCTAATCGATTGCTTCCTGCTTCTTGCAAACTGAGACGACGTAATTTCAGGTAATTAATTGTTAGTCCATGTTTTTCATTTTTACTTGGCCAAGCGTTTTTAAGCAGTTTGTGCAAAAATTTTTGATGCAGTAGCTCGCAAAATAAGAGACACCAAGTGAAAAAAGCTTTAAATGAACTGCCTCCTGCTACAGTAAATTCTCCATTGATTTGTGATGGCGCTGATGATAGTATGGAAAGTTCTTGTTTCAATGGTGATGTTTCTGATGATAACGGTGTTGATGTGGAGCATGTTCATTACACAAGCCCGAAAGATGGTAATAATATAGAGGTGGAGCATGTTCATTACACGAGCCCGAAAGATGATAATGATATAGAGGTGGAGAATATTGATGGTGCTAAATATGTGGATAGTCTCGCTCAAGAAATAAAATCTCTGGTATTCTGCTGTTCTATTTTAACTAAAATTGAGCATTTATCAGAGTTTCCTCTTCTTTCATGTAAATATAAGAATTTAAGAATAATATGTTTTAATTTGGAATTACTTGTCCTCTTTTTTTTTTTTTTTGTGTTTTCCTTTAGAATTTAGAGCTGAAGTATAATTCTGAAAGGAAACATATATATCTTTTTGGTATCAAATTAAGCATGTTTATGAAACTTTTTTTGTCATTTTCCCATCTTACAGAGCTTAGACGAAAAAGAGAAGTTTCGGAGTGTTCCTGGTGAAATAAAATCTTCGGTATTTCTTTTACCAAGCCAGATATACTAATTTTAGCTACGTAATTTAATATTTCAAGTGGCTTTAAATACTGTGGCTTGTGGCATGTTATCATATTATCAAAATTCATGTTGGAGAAAGTCGTTCCTCAAATTCAGTACAAGGATATAGATACTTATTTCTGATTGCTTATGATTTAGTGTTTTGAGCGGCCATTCTTTAGAGTATTTGATTAGGAAAATAACGATTTGTCTCAAAAATTTTAGGATAGTTTAGTGTACTCATGTGCTTTTTATGTTATACAGGGTTTGAATATGGATAGTAGAGAGCAGCTTTCAAGTCTTGAACTCGAGGATTTGATAAGCATGACAAGAAATGCAGAGAACAGTAGGACTCCTTTCTTTTATATTGCTGCATTATTCATTATAGTCTTTTTTTTTACTATAAATAGCTGCATACACGTATGTTTATTAATGTTGAATATGTGGTAGATATGCTGCATCTCAATCAAGCTCGGGTTAATGCACTTGAAGATCTCGAGGCAATTCTAGGTGAGAAGGAAATGTTACAGGGAGAAATAAATGTTTTGGAGATGAGATTGGCAGAAACTGATGCTAAAATGAAGGTTGTAGCCGAGGAAAAAGTAAATGTGTTCATGGAAGACCAGGTAGAGAAAGTAAGAGATGAACTAGCTTACAGGAGCGATAACCAGAACAAAAACTTTGACAAAGACATCGCTCTGCTTCAGAACAGTACACTTCATTCGCTTCGAGAGGACCTTGATTCATTGAAGGAAGAGGGTGCTTCCCTGAAAAGTGATATAGAAGCGATTCAGGTGGAGCTAAGTAACGTTAAGGATACAGATGAGCGTGTTATAAGACTGGAGAAAGAATGTATGCTATTGGAGTCATCTCTAAAAGTCTTGGAGTCCGAACTATCAGTTTCTCAGAAAGATGTTTCAAAATTATCTCACTTACATGGAGAATGCGAAGAGTTGAAGGAAAAAATAGAAAGTTTGCAATCGTTATTCGATAAGGCAGTGAAGCAGGCGGATCAGGCTATTCTAATTTTACAGAAAAATCAGGACGTCCAAAAGAAGGTCGATAAGTTGGAAGAATGCTTGGAAGAGGCTAATGTTTATAAGTTATCATCAGAAAAATTGCAGCAAGATAATGAATTAATGCTGCAAAATATGAGACTTTTGGAGGAACGTCTTCAAAGGTCCGATGAAGAAATTCACTCTTCTATTAGCTTATATCAAAAATCTGTACAGGAATTTCAGCATACACTTGATAGTCTAAAAGAAGAAAGCAAGAAGGCACTAGATGAACCAGTAGACGATAAGCCCTCTGAATTTTGGAGTCGTTTATTGCTTATGATTGACGGCTGGCTTCTTGAGAAGAAAATACCAGCAGATGATTCAAAGTTGTTGACAGATATGGTTTGGAAAAGGGATAGGCGCATCCATGACACCTACTATGAGTGCAGAGAAAAAACCGAGAGTGAAGCTGTTTCTGCATTTCTCAAGCTGACATCATCACCAAGCAGGTAAAGAATTTTACCGAGTAAAATTTAAAGAGGTGTTGTTTTATTTACTCCGTACCTTTTTATGGTCTGTAGCTCAGGATTGCATGTCATTCATATTGCAGCAGAGATGGCACCGGTTGCTAAGGTGAGCTGACATGACCAAATTCTGTTTGTGCTTTTTTTGGCATAGAATTTCATATAATTATTTCCTTTTCTTCAACGTATTTTTCTACAGCATTTTCTCATTATGCTGCTAACACATGGTAGGTTCTCGACATTGTCGATTTTATTTGTGAATGTTGTCGCTTATGTGTATCGGTCTATTGAGTTTATTATTATATTTCCTCTTTTAACGAATATAAGGTAAAGGGGAACGCCGAAAATGCAGTTCCTTCATGGCTATGATCTGTGAATGCAGTAGCTGATGAACTGTTGCAACTTTGTAATTGCCAGAAATAAAAAAAGGGCCAGTCAAAGAGAGTAATTTCGTCTTGTTCACAATCATGCATGAGATGTATGAACCAATCACTGATCCTCTTCGAATTTCCATAACCGTTGCAAAATAAGTTTGATTCCACATGGTTCCTTCCGGGCTTTTTAATTATCAATTTGCAGCCTTCTTAGAGACACTTGCGTTAATTGCACTGGAATTGTTTTCCAGTAATTTGTCCTGCTTCTTTTTATCATGATCCGACTAAAAGATTATCCACATGACCGTCCTAATTTTTGTCATTGTTGATTTGACCGTTTCCTAATTTTTGTCATTTTTATTTTATTTATTCATATATTAAGTTTTGATGAATGGACTAAGTTTTTCACTAAAGGTAGGGGGTTTGGGAGATGTTGTGGCTGGTCTTGGTAAAGCACTGCAAAAGAGAGGGCACCTTGTCGAAATTATTCTTCCGAAGTACGATTGCATGCAATATGATGGTATTGGTAACTTGAGGGTAAGCTGAAAGATCGACTTGAGCGACAAACATTTGTTTCATGAATGTTTTCGGTAACCTGATTGCATATACAGGACCTGGATGTCACGGTGGAGTCATATTTTGATGGAAAATTATACAAAAACAAAATTTGGGTTGGCATTGTTGAAGGTATATCCTATTGTAATTATTTTTCTATTAGTTTAAATTAAGCCTTACATTTAGATTGTTGGTTTTATCTTGCAGGTCTTCCAGTTTACTTTATTGAGCCTCATCATCCAGAAAAGTTCTTCTGGAGAGGAAAATTTTACGGAGAGCATGATGATTTTAAACGCTTTTCATTTTTTAGCCGTGCTGCACTTGAATTGCTTCTTCAAGCTGGCAAGAGACCTGATATCATTCATTGCCATGACTGGCAAACAGCTTTTGTCGTATGATCCATTGAAATCCATCATTCCGTTGAATTATCTTCATCACATGATCAAGATTTCAGTATGTTGAAAAATAATCTTTTTAAGTTCAGGCACCACTTTATTGGGATCTCTATGCTCCAAAAGGACTGAATTCAGCTAGGATATGTTTTACATGCCACAACTTTGAGCATCAAGGTACTGCAACTGCTTCAGAATTGACATCTTGTGGCCTTGACGCTCTTCACCTAAATAGGCCAGACAGAATGCAGGACAACTTGGCACATGATAGGATCAATCCTATTAAGGTATGCAAAATTTAGTTCAAGCATAGTTTGTATCATTTTTGGTGAAATGATCCAGTTTCTTTGATCATACTGTTCTGCACTCCAGGGTGCAGTGATCTTCTCAAACATTGTGACGACAGTATCACCCACCTATGCACAAGAGGTGCGGACAGCTGAGGTATCATCTTTAATTTACAGCTGTTGTTTAGCTAACCCATGGCATTCTCCATCTTCGATTCAATCGTCAACAAGATGTCACGTTGAGATATTTGCTTGGCTCGTTGCCGTATTTTCTTGCTTTCATCTGAAGCCTCGGTGTATTAATTGTTTCCCTGTGATTTGAAAACGGAGGAAAGTAGAAATGAGCACTGATGCATTATGGTTTGCAATCATAAGTTGATTTGGAACCAAATTGTTTTCTTGTAAAATGATGACCGGGATTTCTTGCTTTGAGACTTGCTATTAGAGTTTATCTGCTTTTCTATTATGAAGTTCTTATTGTTATAATACGTAGCATCGCGAAAATGCTTTTGTGTTTTTGCAACTAGCCTTGATAACAGTTAATGCTAAGGCTTACCAATACATATTTATATATCAATATTGTTAGAAGCAAATGGTTTTTCGTTCAAGATTACAATGAATTTGAAGCTTTGCTCCCCTCTTATTGGCTTTCAGTGAATGTTCTGTTTATAGGTTTCATTTATCTTTACAGGGAGGAAGAGGTATTCACTCGACTCTGAATTTGCATGCAAAAAAGTTCATTGGCATTCTTAATGGAATTGATGCTGATGCATGGAATCCTGCGACTGATAGTTTTCTCAAAGTTCGGTATAGTTCTAGTAACCTTTCAGGGAAAGCAGAAAACAAAAAGGCAACAAGAAGGCACCTTGGGCTGTCTGCAGAAGATGCTAGGCAGCCATTGGTAATCTTACTTGAGCAACATCAGATAATTCAAGTTTTCTTCTTTGAATAGGTTTTGCTAGATAATATTGAATATTTTCAAGAAATTATGTTTCATTGGAGAGAATATTTTATTGATAGATGAAGTCATTTGATTCTGAACTTTTTTTGATGAAAAACTTGCATTGTCCGATTTTGAAGTGCTTCATATTCGTTGAATAGGTAGGCTGCATAACCAGATTGGTGCCTCAGAAAGGTGTTCATCTTATTAGACATGCAATATACCGGACACTGGAGTTGGGTGGCCAATTTCTACTTCTTGGCTCAAGCCCAGTTGCACATATTCAGGTAAACATCTGTTTCTCACTGGGCTCACAGAAATGATCACACCATCTTCGCTTTGCATATGCTGTCTGGCATAAGATCTTTTGCATGATATCAATATGGGAACAAATGTAAAAGCATAATGCAAAGAATTTCGGTAACTGCATTTGGAGAACGGACTTTCTTAGTTGGTTCTTCCAAAAACAGCAATAAACTGCTCTGATGTGCTTTCAGGATGCCTAACACTGAAAAAGAATTGATGCATCATTCTTTTATTGCCTTGACTTAGAACATCCAATTTAGTCTATTCCAATATGTAGACAAGCCTAGCAGAGAAAAACGCCCACGTATCATAGATGGCTGAACTTCTGAATTCCTTGAAGGTTCTGCCAACGCCCATCGTGTTTAGACTTGAACACTGTTTATTTTGTTTTAGCATTTAACTGTACTTTTCCCACTCATATGGCTTTTAACTCTTTTATGTGATGAACTTGATCATTGTATTGTTTGTAGAGGGAATTTCAAAGTATTGCAAACCACTTTCAGAATGATGAGAATATTCGGCTGATATTGAAGTACGACGAATCTCTTGCCCGTTCTATTTATGCAGCGTCTGACATGTTCATCATCCCATCCATATTTGAACCTTGTGGCCTTACACAGGTAAAAGTCAATATTGCGGCCACTGCAAATACTCTGGATGGTAACATAAACCACAATAAATTGTTCATTCCTCATTGAAAGATCTATAAGTTACGACCATCGACCCCTTAGTAAAACTAGCCAGGTCAACATATATAAAATTGTAGACATATATCTGGGTTTGAAGACATTGTAGTTGATCTTAATTGAGCTATTCTATAAATATATATAGGCATAATAACATTTATCTGTTGTGCATTTTATTGGTTATCCTGACACATGATTTATTTTCTTTTTCTGCAGATGATAGCCATGAGATACGGTTCCATACCAATTGCAAGAAAAACAGGTGGTCTTAATGACAGGTAGGGGATATTTTGGACCACTTTAGCAATTCCACTAATTATTGTTTATGTAGCTGCTAACTCTGTACTCTTCGTCTCCTATAGTGTTTTCGATGTTGATGATGATACAATTCCACACCAGTTTCGAAATGGGTTTACATTCGTGCATCCTGATGAGCAGGTACATATATAGGATAGCCGATTGGTTGTCTTAAGTAACTTTTCTCCGCCCTTCGGAGACTTTGATCTAGTAAAATTTGCCATGCTTGTGAGATTAGCCTTACTGGCTGCCAAATAGTTTGAAGTATCATCCGTAATGGATCTTTTAATTACTTCCTCAAATCAAACATTCTCATCAGGGTTGGCATTCTGATGGTTAGAAGCTTTCTTTGAAATATGCAGGGCATGAGTGGTGCTTTCGAACGTGCGTTCAATTATTACAGGAACAATCCTGGGGGCTGGCAGCAGCTTGTTCAGAAGGATATTAATATAGATTTCAGTTGGGAATCATCAGCATCACAGTATGAGGAGCTTTATTCAAAATCAGTTGCAAGAGCAAGGGCAGCGGTAAGTCAAATGTGAATTTAGACTTGAATTTCTCAGAGAAGCGATCTTACCAGGAAAAGTTTCTCTTTACAGAGTAATTTTCAGGAATTAGCTACATGGCGAAATTGACATGAGCATAGTTATTGCGGAATGATGGAGGTTCGTCATAGTGGAATATCACGATTTCCTTTTTTTTTATATAACAGACAAACGAAGATTAGTTAAACGCAATATGCATCGGCAAGTTCACAAGCAATGCGTCAATCCTCCATTTATTCTTATCATTATTATTTTAAATTGATTTGGATTCAGAGTTTCCTTGTCAAAATATCGTTTTTTCTTATAAAAGGGCTGCAACTTGGAATTTAATTTTGTCTGGGACATTCCAAACTTGTATGCGGTTGTTTCTCATCCTCGCAGGATCCTTTTCGTAAAATGTTTATTGACTTTGTTCTGCCTGATCTTTTAAGTTGGGTTGAACCTTATTATAGGTGACATTACCCATAAATTTAGTTTTATTTTCATAGCGTTCTCTATGGAGTAACTAATGAGAAGAAAACCATAATTTTTGCCAGATCATCAACTATAGCACACAAAATTCATATGTGGTTTCCATTAGCTTAGAACGAATTTACATCACAACACATCAACAGAAAAAAGAACTCTGTTTATGAAGCTCACTTTCCAGGGACGAAGTTTGTGGCATAAGCCCAAGCATTGTTGTTGACAGGATCAGCAAGGTGGTCAGCCAAGTTCTCCAATGGTCCTTTTCCTGTAACAATCGCTTGAACGAAGAATCCGAACATTGAAAACATAGC
>CANYBF011869249.1:0-54951 GCA_948192965.1 Dalechampia spathulata | reverse complement strand
AAAGCTAAATTAAGAAAATAAGCTAAATATGGCAGAAAAGCTAAGTTAACTTAAAAAGTCAAAGGAAGAAATGACTTACCAGAGCTAGAAATCACTCCTCCCAAATTCCCAAAAGCTTAGGATTTTAGTAAAAATTTAATTAGTCATTAAACCTAATTAAAATTTTACTTAAGTTATATCATTTGTATGATATTGTGTATCATTTATATGATATATTGTGTGTATAGAAAAAGAAGGCTTGCCCTTGTATTTATAGTAGCCTTAGGAGGTGTGGCACCATTAGGCTTGGAAATATGGGATAATGTCCCAAAACATGATGGGCAGCCATTTTGTACGAGCTAAACGGGGGTCAAACAGTGTAGCTAAATGGCAAATGAATATGCATAATTCATCTATGCAACTTGCTTTTGGAGATGGAAACTTGTATCAAGCTATTCCGATATGGGAACAAGTCGGAATACATGTCCGAAGTGGGCAACCCAGCCAGCCTATGCAGGGGGCAAAAATACAGTTTTAACAATTGCATTATTATCTTAATTATGTTTTGTATCTTCTATTTCTTTTATATCATTTTTTCATATTTGCAAACTTGTAAAATATACATAAGTTTTACTTTAAAAATATGATAATTAATTAAATAGAAAAAATGATTATATAACTTAGATATAGTATATTTGATCACTTGAATTAGGTTAAGTACTCTACTAAGGGTTGATCTAGTCAAATTTTCTGATTTTTTCAAATCTTTTCATAGGTTTGTGCATTTTTCGAGAGAACCCTAGAAAGAATCATTATTCATTCCAAATGAATCTAAACTATAGTGGTTGTGAATTCTAAATGAATTAATCCTTCATTCATTATTTTATTTTCAAAAGTGATATTTTAATTTAAAATGTCCTAATTTTACCATTAAAATTCACTCTCTAAAGGGAAATATTAGTTGTGTCAATATTTTTTAACTTGTTTTTTAATTAATGTAAGTTTAATTACGCAGAGCTATGAATTAATACTATATTGTAATATGAAATAAAAAATATATTAAAATATTAAAATAAATAATATCACTCATATATTTATCATTTATATCATTTTTTATAAAGATTAAGATAGAATAATAAAATAATAATTAATTTAAAAAAGATTTTAAGAATAATGAAATTGATATTTATGGAAAGATGGTTTGTCCTTGCTTTGTAGTTCTTGTTTTCTAATATAAAATAAGATATATATATTTAATTAAATATTTTATTTAATTTATAAAATTAAAAATAAAAAATATATTTTATAAAATAGTATTAATATTTTAAAAATATCTTGTTTTGAATGTTTATATTTTTAATGTAAATGAAAGGAATTTTAAGTTTAAAATTAAGGGGAGAAAAGCAATGTGAGTAAGTTTGATATCACAGTGAATTTGGTTTTGACGTTTAGCAATCATGTGTTGGAATTTCAAGCTAACAAACTTTGACTAATTGTATAAATTCTTGATTATTTTTAATTATTTCTTGACCATAAATATGCACTCTTTCATAGAAAAATTCCCATACATTTTGTTCATAAATTTTTAACGAAATTATTTTTTGTTATATAATATATTTTATTCGTTAAAAAATATTTTAACAACTAAAAAAAATAAAAAAATTGTTGCATAAATAGAAAAGAAATCAAAGACAATTATAATGTTATGAGGTGAAAGTGATAATATAATATAGTGAAGAAATTAGTGGCCCTAAATTACCATAATCTAATTTGTCAAACTCCTAAGATTTGTTTTTCTCCTTTTCGTCTTTTCCTTTCTTAAAAAATGAATAAATAAAATGAGCAGCTCCCCTTAAATTCCAATTTCCAGTAAAGAAATTGTCAATTAGTGCCAAATTAAGTGGATTTTTTAATATTTACATGATAACTTTACTGGCTTGCCTCATTTGGATATTTCTGATGCCTAACTATTTTCCTTCAATCATATTTAAATCTCATTTATCATTTACAACAATCAATTTTAATTATTCCTCATTAAATGGTCAAAATTAATTATCAAAATAAATATAATTATAATTAAATTCAAATTTCTATCCAATATAACTAATTTTTCACTCATTATTATTATTATTATTATTATTATTATTATTATTTTGTATTTTTTTATAATATCAAAAATAATAGTGATATGCATTCACATTCCCGCCGCTGGTAGGCCACTTCTATATGCTTACTACTGAAACACTTCTGCTTCCGCCATAGATCTCTCTCTCTCTCTCTCCCACTTTCCTCTCTTCTGTGTTTTTTTCTTTTTTTGTTTTGTTTTCTTTTTTTTTTTGTTTCCTCAATCTTCTTTATTATATTAATTAAATAAATTCATAATTACAGCGCTTGATCCCAATTCAAGAAATGGTATGAACTCCCTCTCTCTAATATCAATACTTTTCTTGTTCTTTGCTTGTTTCATTTGTCCATATGAATAATTAATTCGTTCTTGTTAAATACCCATATCACAAATTTATCAATTTTGACATGCTTTTGATCGATTTTGAATCCCAGAGATCTTGAGGAAGTTTTAAGGTTTTCTTGTCAATGGTGGTGGTTGTTGAATTTGAATTGGGTTTGCAGGTAGGATGCAAATTTTACATAAAGAAGAAAGAAGATTGGTTGAAAGGGTTATTAGAGAGCAAGTTCTTTAATTCTTGCGATCATCATCAACAGCTCAGAAAAAACGAGAAAAATGTGTTTTGTATGGATTGTAATCTTGAAGTCTGTAGGCATTGTATTAAAGCTCACTTCCTCCATAGACAACTTCAGATCTGCAAGTACGTTTATCATGATGTTGTTCGTCTTCAAGACATTCAGAAGTACCTGGATTGCTCCAGAATTCAGGTTATTCCATCAGCTCTTTCAAGATCTTTGTAGTGAATTTGAGATTGATTCTGATAATTTATAGCAAAAATTGATTTAACAAGCAGATTTTTAATCTCTATATTAATAGAAAAAAAGTGTATGAATTGACGCAGACATACAAGATCAATGGAGAAAAGGCCATACACTTAAATCCCAGGCCACAAGCAAAAGATGCAAAACCATCAACCAAAGCCAAATTTGGTGCTGCCTGTGAATCATGTGGGAGATATCTCCAAGACTTGCCAAATCGTTTTTGCTCTATTGCATGCAAGGTTGGTGTATTGTATTAATCACCAATCCATCCTTCAGCTTTTCTTATATTGTCTTAGTTGATTCCTGAAGATGATTTCTTTTGATATAATTATCCTCTGGTGTGCATTCCGGATTATGGAATTATCATGAAAATGATAGTGACCGAATAGGAGGACTCATTTTGGCAGGTTGCAGTGAAGCCAAAAGAAGAAAACCAAGAAATGATTGCATTTACAATAGAAGAATATCCGCCAGAGATTTCCTGGAAAGACGACTACAACCAGGAAATGCAACATTCAAGTGAGAATTATGAGAGCTCATCACTTTCTTTGATGGAAACATCTGATCAAGAAACAGCACATGGATGGATGATGATGGGCTCGACAGCACTCAGACCCATTAAACAATTGCGCAAAAGGAAAGGCACTCCTCGAAGATCTCCTCTTTCTTGATGTCCAAAGCAAAAACAAATTCAAAAATATACAATTTTGGCTGAAATTTATCAATCTCCAATAACAAAATCACAGCTTTAAGAAATAATAAACTATGCATCATTTGATGAACATGAATTATTTTATTGAGTGATTGTACAGCAAAAAGAAAAAGAAAAAAGAAATATTTGGTGAGGTGTGGAAATGGGTTTTAAGTTGTATCTATAGTGATGGAATCTATTAGCTTTTATAATTCTTTTTGTTTTTTTATTTATTTTCTCACCTTTACGATTTTTCAAATTTCAATTCATGATATAATAAGAATATCTTTAATGATTTGTTAAAATTTTTTGAAGATTCAAATTTAATATTTGTATTTTCAATGAATGTTTTCTCTAAATATTAAAAATAATAATAATTAAATTACATTTCATGATTAAATGAATACTATAGTATAAATTAAAAAGGACAATAGTATACCCATCATTATTTATTTTTATTTAATTATATCGTTTATATGATTTTGTATTCCGACTGGATGGAGCCGAAATGGATAGATGGTTATGTTTGGGGGGGTAGTTGTAAGATGGGGACCATCTTCTCTTTACGTTAATTCTGTCTTCTCATATGAATGTGGCAGACATAAAATGCAGCCAAAAAGGTTTTTTATCCTTTTACTTAGGCATCCGGTCATGATTCAAATATTATTTTTTTCAGTAAAAAATTATACCATAATTATATTATATAATAATTTTAATCGTCGATGGAACCCTAAATTCGAATGGTCAAAATATTTATGATATGATGTGAAAGCAGAAAATAGGAATTGCGGTAGACTTTAAATGCAGTGGCTTCTTATTTTATTTCGGCATCAACTGCTCACTTTATTAAACAAAATCATATTAATGTTTTTGGAATCGAGTGGATTCTGTTTAAGAGTAAATAATATAAAATATGTTAAAATAAAAAATTCAAAATAAATTGCATTGAACTGATTTAATTCAATGTATGAGTGGCAAATAATTTTAATATATAGTTTCAGATTATGAACTTTTTAAAATTCTTAAAAAGAAAAACCATATTTTTCGTAGGGCAATTAGATTGTTTGTTGGGATTAGTCGGCTTGAGTGCTGCTCTGCTTTCTCTCCAACATTCTCTTCCGACTTGGTTACTTTTTTTTTTGGATCTTTTAACATAATTAAATATCAAGATCCATCTTTTTTTTTTAATTATGTGGGTGTGCCATGTTTGAGACAATTATCTAAAAAATCTAAGTTTCAACCTTAATTCCCATGTGATTTCAAAAATATTTATCAATATAATATAAGTTTTTTTTTTATATCTAAAATCGATAACCCCATTATCTTTTTGTTTATATCTAAAATCGATAATCCCACTATCTATTTCTCTACAAATCTTCCTTTTTTTTATCTTTTTACAAAACTATTTTTATTTTTGATTTTTCTTTTTAAAAATAAAAAAAGTTCTAATTAATCCTTAATACTTAATTATCTAACTTTATATAATAATAGCTAACTAAACTAGCCTCTGATACGATTCAAGAGGAGTCTGCTCTTAACTTAGATTAACTAAGACTTAACTTAAATTAACTAAGATGAAAATTAAGAACTATTCAAGCATCTTAACAAACAATTGGAAATTAAAATGATCTAAACTGTACTGGTTAAGTTGTTGTCTAGATTTTCTAATTTCTTTTAGTTTTTCATATTCATTGAAATAACGAGAACTAGCTACAAATCCTAACGGTGCTTTATTTTTGAGAAAATATTCTTCAAATCCATTTTGTCTTAAAACCAATTCTTCTAAATGCCTGGAAGACTAATTTATGTTTTGATTTAATGTTTGTACAATTGCACTTAAAGAAGTAATTCGATCAATAACAGAATTTAACAATTCTATTACTAAATCTTTTCATGCACCATGATCTAGATGAAAATAATCAGGATTAGAACAATTATCAAACATTAACACAATTATTATAAACACTTCTATATCTTACAAATCACTTACCTTCTTTCAGGCTTTTACTTCTTTTGACATGAGAAGTTAAAACACACAATAATAATACATATGGTATGTGGCGTTGTAACTAGTGGTACTGAAATCTAGTTTCTTTTGGACCAATAGTCCTCAACCCTTGTTTTCCAACCAATATACCTTAATACATAATAATTTTTACAAAGATAAACATATACCTCAAAGTAGACTGAGTCCACTAAGCTTATGCAACCAAAGCTTTTATACTGTTTTCTGCCCGTCATCGATGATTCTCTCTATAAGAGATTGAAGGTTCTTATGTGTCTCTGCTGCCCTCTTCTTCTTCTTAGGGTCTTACTATGAGCACTCCTTGTGACACCCGGGGCTGACGAGGGCGGGGAGTGATCGCCGGTGCCAGAAAGAGCACGGACAAGGAGCGGCTCCTGGCAGGCTTCTAGGCGGAGGGGCACATGAATGAACTGATCCCACACCCGAAAAAGAGGGATCCTGAGACTGTGTAAGGATGAGACTGTGCAATCGAGAATAGCTTAAGTGATTAGATAGGTACTATCCATACTAACAAGGTGCACCTACCTTTTCGGTGCTCATTCCGTAAGAACTTCATAGTTAAACGTGCTTGACATGGAGCGATTATAGGATGGGTGACCTCCTGGGAAGTTTTCTCGAGAAGCATGTGAGTGAGGACAAAGCATGCTGGAAAGGTCTCGTGTTGGGTTGTGGAGGCAGTCGTCTAATCAGGCTATTACATTTTCACTTTGAATTCTATATCTTATGAAATTTCATTCATGCATATCATACTCATAAGCATATCAAAGCATATACTAATCATAGTCCAATCATACTTTCCATGCACCATTCATTCTCATGCATAAAATGCAAACGTGTAAAAATGCTACTAATGCGGATGTGACATTCCTCAAGCTATTTCGATCAAGCTATTAGACACATCCAAGCAAATTGTTCAAAGGAGCTTGGGAACTCACAATAACCCGATGCATTTATTGAGGTTTAACATTTGGTATGCCCGCATTAATTATTGCCAAACAATTTTGGCATGCCTAGTGGGACACGCGTGATCTTGACCCCAAAAACTCGTAGTGCTTTAGGCAAAGAAATTATTGGATCTCAGGATTCGGAGGAGGTTTATACTGCTGTAGGACTGGAAGAAATTGTTCCCGTTGATCAACAAGTTGAAAGGATTTCGTCCTCAAGAAGAGTTCATATAGAAGCCTTAGGAGCAGCAAAGTTACAGGAGAAAAATCCAAAAATTGTTGCCATTAATAACAAAGTGGATATGGGCTCTAAAGAATTCATGGCAGAATTAAGGAGATTTGCAAGTGAGGCTTTGAAGGAGAGCATGGCTGGTGTGGCCGCTTCCTTAAAAAAAGTCATAGTGGATAATTTGGAGAAAATAAGTACTAATGTGTCCGAGTTACGATAGCAGATTCAGCCTTCTAAAGCTGTGGACAACTTATGTTCCAATATAAATAAAGTGGTTGAAAAATTAAATATTCCTCGCTCTCCACAATCTGCCTCAATCCATGAAGTTAACCGTATGCATGCCTCTCAAAGACAGAACTCAGGTGGAGGACTAGTTAGGATTATATTTGTTTTAACATTCTATTTTTATTTTTAGGATGTGTTCTGTCTCTAGGAATTTATCTTGTAATTTGCTTGGGTGAGTATTGATGTTAGGTATGTGTGGTTGGTGTGGTTTGCTGTTGGTAATATTGGATTTGAATGGAATATTAGTGTTCATAGCTTCTATGTCAGTTGCTCACTTATGTGTTGGAATGTTAATTTTCGATTTGTGTTTTGATGCTACTTCAAGAAAACCATGAAGATAGTATAGTCATTTTGTTTAGTTGGTTTATTTTATGTTTTGGGTTTTATTGGTTAGGTTAATTAGTGTATTGGTATTTATACCGTTTAAATGATTGTTGGGTTTGAATATTTCCTTGAATTCTTTAAAGATTTTGGTTCATGAACAGTCTGATTAGATGACTGCCTCCACAACCCAACACAAGACCTTTCCAGCATGCTTTGTCCTCGCTCACATGCTTCCCGAGAAAACTTCCCAAGAGGTCACTCATCCTATAATTGCTCCATGTCCAGCACGTTTAACTATGGAGTTCTTACGGAATGAGCACCGAAAAGGTAGGTGCACTTTGTTGGTATGGATAGTACATATTTAATCACTTAAGCTATTCTCGATTACACAGTCTCATACCTGCACAATCTCGAAATCACTCAACTATGCAACACCATCCTTACACAGTCTCGGGATCCCTCTTTTTCGGGTATGGGATCAGTTCATTCATGTGCCCCTCCGCCTAGAAGCCTGCCAGGAACCGCTCCTTGTCCGTGCTCTTTCTGGCACCGGTGATCACTCCCCGCCCTCATCAGCCCCGGGTGTCACAGTAATAATTTTAATCTATAATAATTAATTTTAGAATTCTATTTAAAATCAAATATAAATATAAATCATTTTTATTATTTAATAGTTTAATTCATTAAAATTAATTTAAATTATAAAATTTTATATAAATAAATATATAAATAATTAATTTTAAAAAAATAAAAATAAAAATTTATTAAAATTAAATTAAATTAATTTGAATAATTTAATATTCATATTTTTAATTTATAATAACTAGTTTTTATAATAAAATTATATAAAAATATTAGTTATGACTTTTTAAAAAATAGGAGGTCATTATTAAAGTTACAAATATCATACATTATTAAAGTATGATTTAACTTTTTCAAATTTATACTATAAAAATCAAGTAAAATAGATTAAATAAACATACTTCTATTAAATTTTTAACTAATACTAATATTATAAGAGGAAATTAATGAGAATAAGTAAAATGATGATTTTACTATTTTTTTTAAATTTATTAAAAAAATTTAATTATTTAATAGTAATAATTTTAATTTATAAAAACTAATTTCTATTTAATAATTATATTTAAAATCAAATATAAATATAAATTATCTTTATTATCTAATAATTTGATTTATTAAAATTAATTTTCATTATCATAATTTTATATAAAAAAATAAAAAATCAACACATAAATGATTAGTTTTAAGAAAATAGAATTATATGAAAAAATTTAAATTTATTGAAAATAATTGTATTTTATTTTAATCATCTAATATTAATAGTTTTAGTTTAAATAATTAATTTTTATAATAAAATTATTTATAATTTTTTTAAAAATAATATGTTTATTAAAATTATAAATATATCTCACATTAATAACATGTGACTTAATTTATTAGATTCATACTATAAAAATAAAAATAAAGGAAAGTAAATTGATAGAACATAATTTTAAATAATATGTATAATAATAAAATTGTAAAGAGATAAAAATTATATCATAAAAATAATATATAATAAAATAATTTTATGAGAATTAAATTAAATTTTATAATATAATTTTAAATGATATGTATAATAATAAAATTATGTATTATGATATAATTTCATTAAAATTAAAATTAAATATTATAATTAATAATATTTAACTAAAATTAAAAATATTATATAAAATAATATAAATAATAAATGAAATAATCAAGTGGAATATTTTTTCTGAGAAGTATGGTTTATTTTGTGTCTGGGGGCTGGAATCCTACAAGTACAACCACAGCAAGCAACTGGAAGTGGAAGAAGTAAGCAATGACCAATAATTCCCATTGGTGCCGAGTCAGCAATCGTCATCATCTTGGATGCCACGTAAGCAACGACACAGCGGACTATTCTTAAGGCCAAGACGTTGATGAGGAAAAACCAGAAAAATGTAAAATTGTTGCTATGAGGAATTTCCACCTCTAACGCTTCTGTTTGTTTGTTTGTTTGTTTTTTTTTCATTTTCCAGAAGCATCTAGATTGGTTTACGTAAATGAAGTGTGACCTATATATTATTCAATTTTCCTATTTAAATTTGCAAAATTTAAGAAAATAATAATTAATAAACCAAAATTTAAATATATTAAAATAATTCAAAATTTAAAAATTTTATGAAATTTATAAAATTGAAATTCCATATATTTTAAAATTGTATATTTTATTATTTAATTTAATAATAAAACTTAAGAATATTTTCATTATCTACAATAAATATTATTTTTGATTTTTTAATATTTTATTTCAAATCTACAATTTGATTTGATTTCCTAAAAACACATATTCTCTTGACTTTTTATATACCCATTTTAGACCTACTAAATAAATAAAGTGCAGAATAAACCAAAAATTAAAGGTCCAAAAAATATCATTAAAATAAATGGTTTTAATCTCAGATAATTGCCGCCGTCGAAGCTAAATTAAAAGAAAGGAATATTACGTAATAAAAATCCCTCTCCTCAAGTCAATCCAAAATTAAGAAATTAGGGTTTCGTGGCAATTTCCAGCGAATTAATTCCGGTGACCAACTAACCAATATATGCTTTCCACTGGGTGGCTGTTAATAATATTTCTATAAGAGGACGACACGTTTCGGTACCACAGTGTCCGGACGAGCTTTTGTCTAATCTACGAAGAGGATAGAGGGCAAAGGCATAGTCAACCACGTATACTATGATTAGATTGACATTATTATTTTAATTTATATATTAAGAAATTGATTAAATTTAGGCAAATTTGGCCTATTATTTTACAAGGAATAATTTTTAAATTGAGATTGGAATAAGGTGATTTACGTGGAAAAAATATATTTTACCGGGAAGAAAGAAAATGATTCTAGCACATAGTTGAACAAACCCACCCACTACCAAAATGAACGTAACATAACAACCAAACTTAGATTAATGCCCCTCCTCCCACGTCCTCCACCTGGCCTTTGTACAAAATTTCTCCCCCACCTCTTCATGTGATCTGCCTCCTAACTTTGCTGCCCTTTTAGTAGCTTCCCCTAATAAACTTTATAGGATAGACTTTTGAAAAACTGAAGTCCAATTCATCAATTCTTCCATCTAAACCTGTTTCTTGAAGGAAAATTATGGTGGCGAAAGGGTGAGTTTGAAAATTGAAGGTTTGTTATGAATGGATAGATGATGTATTCGTGGGTGATGCATGAACGTGGGGATGGCTTGGGAAAGCTGAAAAGTGTATTTGTTAGGCTGCCGGCTTAAGCAAATGGGTTTAGTTAATTGAAGGGCATTAGTTTTGGGAAAATTACAAAGCCTCCTTTTGAATGGATTTTAATGTATTTTGACTTGCAAGTAGCAGTAGCAGTAGTAAACTGACTGTAGACGGATTCCAGTCGTGGGTTCACTCACTTCCTCGCATTTGGGTCCGACCCCACCACACATCCAACATGCTTAATATTTTTTTGTTTGAATGAATTGGGTCGGTCGGTCAGTCACTCGTTCAACTCTTGGCCACCAAGAAAACTCAAACTTGGCCTACATGACTCCTCCCCCCCTTTTACCAAACGTGGGAATCTACTTGTATTATTTCTTTTATTTCCCACCACTTGTCACGCAACTTCCTTGTTAATATGTTTAAAAGTCTCCTCACTTCTTTTCTTTATAAACCCATCTCATCTCATCTCCTCACACTCCTACTCATAATTCACAACACAAACCCAGTTCCCCTCTCTTCTAATCCCATTTTCAGCTCTCTTTTCTCGCAAATTTTGATTCAACGGTATCGTATTTGTGGTCACTCGAGTAAGCTATGGCTGTCGAAGCACTCAACTCTCCCACGCCAGCAACTTCTTCTTTCCAATTTGAAGATTCCAGCAATCTTCACCATCTTACGGAGCCTTGGACCAAACGCAAACGCTCTAAGCGTTCTCACCATAACCCTCCCACCGAAGAAGAATATCTCGCTCTTTGCCTTATCATGCTAGCTCGCGGCACGACCTCACCCTCCTCCAACACTTCCGCCGCCTCGCACCGCCGTCGTTCTCCTACTCCTTCACCTCCACAGCTTCCATCTTCTTCTTCTTCAGATGATCATAAACCTAGCTATAAGTGTTCCGTGTGTAACAAGGCTTTTCCTTCTTATCAAGCTTTAGGTGGACATAAAGCAAGCCACGGCAAACTCAGTGGAGGTAACGTCGGAGACAATAATCAATCGACTTCAACTGCTACAGCAACCGGTGCTGCTAACCCTGTAACCGGAAGGATTCACGAGTGTTCTATCTGCCACAAGACTTTTCCAACAGGGCAGGCTTTAGGTGGACACAAACGCTGCCATTACGAAGGCGGCGCCAGCGCCACAGCCCCAGAAAAGGTCAGTGGAGTTTCTTCAACTACTTCCGGAACCGTTTGTTCTACAAACACTCAGAGCCAACGTGGGTTTGACCTAAACCTCCCCGCCTTACCTGAATTCGGCGCTGATTTCGTTTTCTCGGGTAAGGAGGAGATCATGAGACCTCTGCCGATGAAAAAGCCCCGCCTTGTTTTAGCGGCGCCAAAAATAGAAGTTTGTCAGTAGAAGAAGAGTTGAGGAAATTAGGCAAAGATCAATTCTTCTTTCTTCTCCCTTCTTTTCTTTTTCCTTTTTACTTTTCTCAAGATTCTTCATATTCTTTGGGTGCTAAGATTATTTCTTGTGTACATAACGGTTGAATTCTCTGCTTCTATTGCTTCATGACATTCAATCACTATATTTTCTCCAAGAAATTATTTGTTCATTTCGTGCAATCTATAATCAACCAAGTAATTCATTAAATTTACAAAATTATTCTGACTCAGTCTAAAATGCGCTGAGTCAACCCCAATAGTGCACCCATCAGTTTTGGGTTTTTAAGTTGAATCTTGATACATACAATTTAAAATATTCCCAAAAATTTATCCCACAAGAAATGATTAATCAGTTCATGACCCACCTCCAATGAGATCTCGGAGGATAAAAAAAACCTTCTTTTTAGTACTCCTCTGCAACCTTATCTTGAAGGTGCTTTATTTAATGATAATTCATAAGAAATGACGTTAAAGAAATCATCTTTGATGCTTCGGAAGAAGCCGCCGTGGTTTAGCGAAGAAAGACAGAATATGCAACGGGTAGCCTCCCACGATATCAGCCACGTTGTTGTTGTAAAGAGTCACGCCAGCTTCTGCTTTCACGCGTCGTAAATAATTCATTGATTCATTGAACCAAAAGTGCACATATCCTTTTATTCGTTTTTGGTTTGGGCGGTTCTTGAAAAATGCCACTCATACAATGTTATATGCAATTTGCATGACTCAGATTTAGCTGACCAACGCTGAATTATATAATTATATATGAAAGAGTGCTGTAATAATTCATACCAATGATTAGAAGTTTTAATATATGGCTTATTGCATATCCCTAGAACGCAACGGAAAAGTATGCAAAACATGGCAAAACGTGTCTGCGTTGGGTACTACGAAATTGATTTTAAAAATGGGATTTTTCTGGCACCATCTTCAGAGTTGAAAGATGAAGAACAATCAAGCAATGATGGAGATGAAATGGAAATGGCAGGATATTGAATGAACAAAAATAACGACCGATACATGCGGCATGCCTCCTTCCATTTTAACACGTTTAACATAAAATTACTGCCTTCTTTTATAATTCCTCGGGACGAACATATTGAATGAAGTGGTCCTCGTAAACGTGGATTTCTTAACTGTTCACGTAATCAATTTCTTCCATTTTTATAAATATTTTTCAATTATTACGTCATCATGAATCACATGGCAATGAAAAAAAATATGGGAAAAATATATTTCTAACAACTATTATCATGTTATTTCTTTTTTTTATTATTATTTGATATTTAATTATTAAATCGTTGTGAATGATGATTTTTATATCAAGATCTATTAATTGAATAAAAATATCTTATATAAATCTAAATTATTATATTTTAATTAAATATTACATATGATATTTTTCAAAAATATATAATGCTATATGATGATTATCAAATAAATTTAGGCATGTTTACAAGAAAGGCCAACACTTTAAAGTTTTCTAAAAATATAACGAAAATTTAAAAAATTTGTACAATTACATCCAAATCAGGAATTAAATCAAAAATTTTAAGATGGATATATATATATATATACATATAATACATAATCAATTGATTAACAAGAACTGGAAATCAAATCACACTTGGCTATCTTGAAAATTAAATATAATAAACAGATGAGTTTACCATGGATTGAATTGACCGTTGCAATTGTGGTAATCGGCCTACAGCTGATTTGGACTTGAATTACTCGTGGATATGACTCGGTACCCTTTTCCTGCTTCTGAACATGTTAATCCAACGTAACAACCCTTGTTTTGTTATTTATTTATAGTGTGTCTATCTAGTAGCCGATTCAATGCCCCACTTGCTAGCTTGGATCTCAGCTGCTTTGGCTACATTGCACACCAAAGTGGTCCAGTCGTAGCTCTCAACCGAAGCAAAAAAAAAAAAAAAAAGGAAAAGATAATTAAGAGTAAGGTTAACGGCCCACTGATTTATATAAGTTGGTCGGCTAACCAGATCAAGAGATAAGGGATCTGTCACACCCTATCAACTTCCAATCATAATATGCTTCCATGATTTAATTATTATAGGAATTGAATATTTCATTATCATATTCTTTTTCATATCTCATAAATTTAATAATCGATATTATAATACTTTTAAAAAATAATTTAGATAAATGAATATTTTAAAAGTTACGATACTTGTGCTCTCGATTTACTATTATTTTCTTATTCTTATCGCTTGAAATTGAGAGTTTTTGTGGATATAACTTTCCCTAATTACTTGTTTCTTTTTGGGTTACTTTGGTTCTCTCTTATATCTGCATGCACATAATATGTGAAGCTGCTCCAATAAGCGATGAAGTGACGAATTGCGTCTGGTTTGTCAACACTGCGACATAGTGATGAGTTCGAGTGCGATGACAAGTGGCTTATTTACAAACCTCTGATATTGCTAAGATGACCACCAACTTCTCCCAAGAATCGATTTTAATGGCTTCCCATTATTCAAATATTTTAATGGCTACAAAAAATATATACCCAAAAGTTCCCATCTTTTGTTTGCTTTCTGTTGCACAGCACAAAACGGCAGTCGTTGGATAATGACAGATTTCAGTATCCAACTTACGAATCACCAATGAGCGAAGGATGCAGCACTGATATTCTCCACAGCTGCCACAGCATTTGGACTTGTCCAGGTTACACGACACTCTGCAATCATCTAAACAACTCTTCCCATGTAAAACGTTTCGGACAATATATAAAACGTTGTATATATATATATATATGTACTCTGATTTTATAATGTACATGTGTCAGGTTGACGTAAAACTGAAGTTAACTGGAAATTCTTTAGGTATTTCTATCACCAGCAAGTCATCCAATCAAGCTACAGCGACATGGTAACGTAATTAGTTGGTTCATGAACTGGAAGAACTTTTGTCCTGCTTTGGGTAAGGTAGGACAAAATAAATGGGAGCAGGAATGAGACCCGAGAGAGCAGAGCAGTAGTGGTGCCGGTGACAGCAGCCGGGAATATGGGCTTTTTTATTGGATGTAACATGCTCATTCAGGCTTTTCTTAATTCTTAGCTTTTACCTGCTTGCAGAAAATCACATAGTCCTGCAATGCTCGGCCCATAAATAAGCTTGGACGAGGCATCCCACTTTTAACATGCTTTACCTTTCTATTCCAATATCCATATACATACATGCATGTATACCTGTTCATGTTTTATGAGTAAGAATTTTAAAATATATATTTATAATATTTAAATTATTATTGAACACCTGCAACTGCATCCAAATCCATTGCATTTTTATCGTTGCATATATTACATAATGCAAATTTATTATAAGTGAATACGTTGAATCTATATTTCGAAAATCAATTATAGTATTGGAACTTAGATTATATATATATATATTCAATAATTATAATGATGTTATAGTATTGATAACTTGACCTAATTTTATGATCTTAATTAGTTCTTATTGATTTAACCTAATCTTAAAGTTTTTATTAGCATGATCCGATCTTATACTTTAAATATCATAAATTCATGAAATTCATAGCTAATGTAGATTATTAGAGCTCACTATTAGATGAGTCTCAAAGAATTTGATAGTATTATAAAAAAAAAGAATCAACCCACCATATAATAAGTAGTTTAAGTTTTTTGCAGGTATCTATCACCCAATTTTGTTGACAAACAAATTCTTGGTTGTCATCAATAGTATTATTTAAGTTTTTATTAATAATTTATTATTTTCTTAATTACTTAATCAAATTTTAGCTATCTATTAATTTTAAATATTTTAAAATAAAAATTAAATTAGATTAAATAATGATATAAAAATATATAAGTAATAAAATAATTTTAAAAATTAAATGTAAAATAATATTTTTCATTATAATTGTATGTATTTTTAATTTATTTAGAAATTTTTTATTCTACTTTATTAAATAATAAACATATATAAATTGTAGATTTTGTTTATGTATTTTGTCTTTTTATTAAACAAATGGATTTGTCGATAAAAATATACAATTAAAATATTAATCTAATTATAAAAATATGTAAATAAACTGAAAATATGTAAGAATATATAAAATATTTCATATGTAAAAGTAAAAAAAAATATTCTAAACAATACCATTGATTTATCATAAAGATTTCATTTCAATTGAAATTTAGTTATTCACTATCCTCGCTTAGCATCCATGGCTGAATGGTTAAAGCGCCCAACTCATAATTGGCGAATTCGTAAGTTCAATTCCTACTGGATGCACGTCAATGGGATCCTCTAATAAGTCTATTAGAATTGGCTCTGTATCAATATAATCTCATCATCCATACATAACGAATTGGTATGGTATATTCATATGATAAGAATTATATTGATAATCATAATCTTTACGAATTGTATATAATTTATCATTATGTCAATATATAGAAGTTTGATGTGTAAATAAAAAAAATTGATTTTCAAATAATTTGTAAAGATAAATCATATAATTTTTAAATTAATTTTTTATTTATTAATAAAGATAAAAATTTATTTGTCAACTTATTTGAAAAGATAATGATATATTTCTAAAATTAGTCAAATATTTACCTATTTTTTAATCTTTTCATTTCATTTTTATATTAAAAATGAATAAATTATAATATTAAAATAATTATAGATTTTTTAATAAAAATAATTATTTAAATTTTATTTTATTTTTTATATTTTTACATATAAAAAAATTAAAATCATAATAGATATTAAATATTATTATGAAATAAAATTATAACTTTTTAATTTAATTCATATTTTATTTATTTTTCAATACAAAGAAATAAAATAAAAGAATTTCTATCGTTTTATTTAGTTATTTATGATATAATATCATAAAATATTTAATTTTATAAATTTTATTATGTTCAAATAAATAAGATTAAAATTTTAATTTTTATGATTAAAGATTAGAATATTTATCTTTATTTAAAATATGGGCTATTTAATGATTTTTTATTTTATATTATTTATATTTTTTAAATTTTAATTTAGTAAAAGAGATAATATTATAATTTTTTAGTTATATTTTAAAAGATTTTAAAGGATATAAGTTAAAATTTTTAAAAGTTATGTATTTATTTATTATGATATTTTAATTATATATAATGGTATAAAACTTATATATATGTAAATAAAATTTGTGAATAGAATTTTGAAAGAAATAATATGATTCCGAGGAAGGACAAGGGCTCCTGAAAACTGGTTAAAAAGAGAGAGAAGGAACAGATAACATAAGTCTTAGCTCCAAACCCTACGAGGCTGTCCACTTGTATGTGGCATCTGGAGGTCGTACACGTAGTACAAACAAAGACTGCACCAAACAAAAACATCCAACGCCTGATATCAATCCGTAACATCAGATCCAACGGTGTAGCCTACCTGGTAGAAATAATCGACGCGAAAACACGGAGCCGCTCGTGCCCAGAGTTTGGAAAATATTCGCCTCGACGAAAACCAAGAAAATCCTGGACCCCACGCCAGCATTCAAATCCAGCCGTCCATTGCAAAAATCTCAACCCAACTATGGTTTGCTTCACTTGCTTCTTAGACCTACTCTGCCGCTATATAAACCCATCAAACTGGAAGATTTTGATCAATTCTTTTTAATTAGTGATCAACGGTGGATATGAGCTGCAGCGGTTGCCGAGTTTTGAGAAAGGGATGCAGTGAGACTTGTGTACTCAGGTCGTGCTTGCATTGGATTGCTTCTCCTCAAGCTCAAGGTAACGCCACCTTGTTTCTTGCCAAGTTTTTCGGCCGCAGCGATCTCATGTCTTTTATCTCAGCCGTACCAGAATCTCAACGCCCTGGTAAACCCACATAAACAGTAAAAATTGTTCATCTGCATAAAACTTCTTGTATACGCATTGATCTTTGATAATTGTAGAATTTAATTGCAGCTTTGTTTCAATCTCTGCTTTTTGAAGCGTGTGGACGAACGGTGAATCCAGTAAACGGAGCTGTAGGATTGTTGTGGAGCGGCAATTGGCACGTGTGCCAGGTGGCTGTGGAGACTGTTCTCTCCGGTGGAAGTCTAAGGCCGTTAGCAGGAATGCCTCCCGGAGTTTCCACGCCAAGTCATGATGAATCATCTGATTGTTTCTCCGCGGAACAGGCACGTAGGTTAAGAAACATGATGACATGGCCGCAATCGAGTTCGTTTGTTAATATGAATCAAACATCGTCCGATCTAGATATGTTACCCACGCCAAAGTTAGCAGGTAGCAGGGTGAAGAGAGGGAGAGGTAATCATGCAGTGTTTTTCATTACTCAAGATTCATCAGAGACGGCAACGGTTGAGAGTAATGGCGGAGATAAGAATAAACTCTTGAATCTTTTTGTCTGAAGTTGATGAAAAAGAAAGAAAAACCAAAGAAAAAGACATAGCAGTTGCCTTGTACTGTAAACAATGATGATTATAAATCATAACCATCATCACTGTGGTAGTGAAACCTTCTTTTGGTTTCTCCATGAATATGACGCCGGAATTTTAGGACCGGCGAGTTTTTGGATAAGATGATGTATAAATCCACTTTTAATTTAAACGAATTTACAGCCATGGTGTGTTTTCTTTTCTTTTTCTTTTGTCATTTTGTCATGGCAATGAAAATGTCAGCGAGTGAAGAGGGGGCTTTGTCCTGACCGTACATTTCTGTGAGCGCCTGAGGAAAGAGATAAGGTAGTTGCTACCTGCTAATGCCAACCGGCTCTTAGAAAAATACCATGACACGTATTGGATTTGGTTCCACGTATTTGCTTTAGGTGTTCTTGGCCATGGCTTCATTCTTCATTCAACGTGTTTGATCATGGTGCAGTATGTAAGGGGTTAGCTGGAATTTGTTTAGTGTCTGTATTCATATGCTTGAAAACAGCTTATATTATGGTAACTGAACTTCTCCCTAACTCCAAACGGTCGAACATATAACAAATTCATTCATTCTAATTCATTCATTATCAGATGAATTATCTTGTTCGTATATGATTGAATCTGAATAAATATCTTATAGAATTTCTTTCATGTAATAACCAACCAGTGGTGGAGCAATGGATAGATGAAATCGGATGAGAACCTCACTTTTCTGGTAGTAAAGAAGGCATTTCTTGATGGAATCAACCACATTTAGGTAGGGAGAAGAGAGGAGAAGAGTTCCTTGAAAGGATAGTACAAGAGGCCTAAGCTATAAGGGTGAAGCCAATGGATTTAAGCATTGAAAAACATGAGCCAATGGTTTGTCTTAAAGCCAAAAACTCCTAAAGTGATAAAATTGACTCTACTGTTTAAAAACATGGACGGAAGATGCCAAATTACCCAGAAAAGAGCAAGAGCATCAAATGAAGTGAGATGATATTTGACCCATGGTCTCATGCTAACCAAGCAGGTCAATTTCACTTGCGTACTTGCCATGGAATTGACATATAGTTTTGTAATAAAGAGTGGGTGTGGGTCATCAATTCAGAATTTATTCATAAATATAATAAATACATTCTGGTGCGGTGCACGTCAGCCTCACTTCCTCCCCTAACCCTCCTCCGCTGGAAGTGGCTTCCTAGGCATCATCAAGCCAAAAGCCACACATAAAGCAATTCAAATTCAACATCCCTAATTTTAACTCATCTCAAAAGCAAACCCAGCATGATCCTAAAGAGGATCACTCTTTTTTACATTCATCAACATGGATTGACGAAAATGGATTATATTAAAGTTGAAGTATCCTTTCAAAATCTTAAACACAATTTTCAAGAATCATTAACATTCGTATCTTAGATTTTTCTTTATATACAAACAACGAATGATGAATTAATTCTTCTTCGTTGGTTTTCTGCGTAATTTCAATTGCAGAATGAATGTAAACAATAGATTCAAAAAAGATGAGCGAAGAATGATCTCAGTAATAGCAGAAAGGATATGATACGATTATGGTAGAAGCCATGATTAAGGAGTTGATATTTCTTATTCCACTCCCATTCAACTCGCCGCGTCTAACGGGCATAGCCTCTCTCTATCACCATCTCACCTTCATTCTGCATGTGTGTGTGTGTGTGTATATATATATATATCAAAATTTTAAATAAAAACTAATATATTATAACAAATTATACAATATTAAAAAATCACTCAAAAATTAAACAAATAATTATATATATATATATAATACATTTTCACATAAAATATCTGCAAAAATTTACATACTTGTAACTAGAAAATGATTATAATATAAAAATTCTAAAATAAGTTATTATCATGAGAAAATTGAAGTTATAAAGA
Organism: Dalechampia spathulata; assembly: GCA_948192965.1. NCBI lineage: Eukaryota > Viridiplantae > Streptophyta > Magnoliopsida > Malpighiales > Euphorbiaceae > Dalechampia > Dalechampia spathulata. The sequence goes on along the minus strand of CANYBF011869249.1, from coordinate 34,548 downwards.
GATGAATTTTTTTCCAGCTTACAAAATAAAATGGCAATATTGATTCAGTTAATTCTTAAAATTTAATTCATTTATTCAAAATTATTAACTTAAAATTTAATAAATTATTCATTTTTATCCTTTTAATACTTGAGGACATCTCATTAATACTAATTTTCAGTTCAATTATTTATATAATTTTCATCTAATTATAATAAAAAAAATAAAAAATATAATTCAATCTTAATGTATATGCATATTGATATTCGAGTAACGACAAAAGGGAAAAGAGGGAAAAAGGAAAAAGAATATTCTTTAGATGGGTTGAATAAGAAGGGTTTGTTGGAAGTTGGAGGTGTTTAAGGATAGAAGTGTGAGGGGGGCATCTTATTTGTAAGAAATTAGGTATCTAATTCCCTTTTATCTCTTTTGGTAATTACAACTTAGGGCTTCATCCAAAGAGAATGCTTCCACAAATAACTATTAATTTAAAATTTATTCAAAATGATGCAAATTTTTTAAAAGTTTTGTATAAATTTAGTTTAAGTTTATTTTAATTTATGACAAATATTTATTTCAAATTTATTTAAATTAAAAATTCATCATTTTTGAAAATAGTTAAACCAATCCATTATTTTTATAAAATTTTAAAATTTATCTCATATTATTAAAATCAATCATTCCTATAATTAACCCTTTATTCGATTCTTATATTTAGTTTGATCAATAATATACTTGAATTTGATAATATGTTGTGCACCAGATAATTATAAATATAAAAGTTAAAAGAAACTCTTTAAAATTAAAAAATTTATTTATGATGAAATGAAAAATAAAAATGAAATTTTATGATATTCAATGATAAATTTTATGGTTATAATTTATCAAATTATATATAAAATCGTATCAAAAAAAGATAATATTGGATGAAAATATAACTTTTCATCATTGAATTCAAAGAGAAGTAATGAAAAGAGATATGAAAATCATTTTTAATCTATGATGATCATAAAAAAATCTATTAAATCTTAATATTCAACTGCTGAAAGAAATATTCATTGAGCGAATTGCATATACATGAATGAACATATATTATGTTCGAAACAATTCCGTCTAATCGTGAGATGAAAGAATGATTACAAGTAAAGATATCAATCATAGGACATTATCAAATCCAACCAGATAATTTAAACATATTTAGATTTGATTTCATGTTAAATAATCATGAATGAACCAACATACATATATATATATATATGTGTGTATGTATATGTATACATATTCGTCTTCTTTGAGTTGAACCTGACTTGATGACGAAGCAATGTCTTGGATTGGAAAAGGGTGGCTTGAAAAATGAAAGAGAAGAGCTCAACCCTTGCTGTCATTTACAGTTATCACCGAAAGATGCTAATGTGATAAAGACATCTCTTTCTAGGATGCTTCGTCCTATGCTGTCTGGTTCGATCATCCTCTTCCTTTTCAACATAAACTTGTGTGCACCATTTTCCAATATACCATCTGTTTCTTCCGTCATTTATATGTTTTCATTGAAAATATATGTTTTATTTGGCTGGTAAAAGCTCAAGGTCGGGAGTTAGGATTGACTGATTATCTCATTTTCATGTATTAATATCCAATATTTTCATATTTGAAATATATTGATTAATGATTACATGAGGATTACATATGATTTTCGAAATATGCATTTCGGAAGAAATTTTAAGAAAGATATCAAACTCTAAATTTTCCTTTATTTCAATAATTAAAAGAATATTTGTTTGTAATGTATATATATTGCAACCCAACATCTTAACCGGGCTCTGCGTAAGCTTGTTTAGCCAGAACTTCAATTAGTAATTCCTTCGCCGATGGCATTTTCCGAGCAAACCAGATACTTTACCTGTCTAGTTTACAACCAAATCATTTGGGCTTATTCACAAAAGCTTCCTGCTTCCAATTATACCTTCCTTCCTAACAGAAACTGCAGTTTCGGACGCAAAAAAGCCCAAACGTCTCTGTATTTCATTTTTATTTTTAACCGCTAATGATTGATGTCATTACTATTAATCAGAAGACATTAACCAAAAGTTTGTTAACCTTCATGTTCCGTAGAATGTCTCCTTTGTTAACTTGAACATTGACTTAAGTACTAGAGATAATCTGCAAATTGCCCACCTTCTCTCCTGCTCGATTCTCTTCTCAGGAATTATGAAGAATGGCAAGATGAATATTCCAAGCCCAGCCTATGAAGGGAAAGATTTTATATAGACTTAATCAGGCTTTTAGATCATGGACCAAACTAACCAATGCAAAGTTTAAGTGGGTATGTTCCATATTCTAAGCCATTTCTTGTTCCATTCCATGATAGCCTTCAAGCTTAAAGATGCAACAATCGCAATTAAGAAATACATTCAAACGTTTAGCTTCATTGGATATTTGAACCAGGTCCAAGTACAGAACGTTGATCCGCCCAACAACAGAATGCTATTCATGTTGTCATTGATGCAAAACAGGGGAAGGAAAAAGGCTAGTTTAATCGGAAAATAGTGACAAAATAAAGCACCAAGCATAATAAACTGAAAGGAATTCTATAATCATAAAAATGTCACTGTCACTATAGGGTATCTATGATGTACATGAATAATCAAACACTGCAATCTGATATATGGATTTTGAAACATTCTTGATAAATGGGTAATATTTTAACCACATTATATCAATGCCTGATGGTTGAACTGTCAACATCTGCAAGAGAAATTTGACACTAACCTAACGGACAGTATTTGTAATGTATTAATTAGGAAGTTAAACGATAGAGTTGGGCGCGTATTATTTTGAAATTCATTGACAATTACTTCATTAATCATTGTCAATATGCTCACATTTTCATCATTGCCTCTCTCTGTTTGACAACCAAGTCTGGACATTTAAGGCCCTGAAATTTTGGAGCTATCTTTATCAAATTTCTGGCAGAAATTTTTCACCGGCGTAGATTATGAATGACTATCAGTGTAATTATGTCCCGTTGAAAGTGGGTCTGGAAAAGTTGGACGAAGTAGCAAATGAAAAGTGAGAAATAGTTCAATCTCCAACATCAATGGCCATTAAGATTTGAATGAACATAATTTCTCAACTGAGCAGCCTTGTTTTCGACGGGTCTAACGCACGAGTTCCTCGTGATTTTTAAGGTTCTTGCATTTTGACAAACTTGCAAGCTTGAATCTGCTCGAAGATTTGAGCTCTTTTGACAACTCGTATTATATCATTATTGATGACTAGTGGGCAATAAATTAAAAAGATTTAAAAATCCAGTGACGCATGTAAATTAAATAGAACCGCACCGAACATAACCCACTTGCAAAAATTTTACAGGCTCCATTGGAAAGGAAAAGGAGATATCTACAGGTTCGAGCTCTTTCTCTTTTGATAGAAAAAGAGCAAGGATATCTACAGTACTGTACGTATGATTACACGGGCATGTGAGAGGGACAGAAAAACCAATTCATACTGACACATCTGATGCTCTGGCAGCGACGTAACCGGATCTGGGTTGCCGTAGAAGATCTATCAGTGTCTCCGCCTGTCCGCACATCACGACATAAAAACCACACCATACAATAAGCCCACATTTCTCCACTATATATTTTGTATAAAGAAAATTAAAACAATCCCATAATTCTTCCGAATGAAGCATTTTCCTTGTATTTTCTTGATTAGTGTAGTGAAATTTACTGTTTATGATACAAAATTTGAAATTTTGCACGGGTTGGGAAGGATCAGTGGACAGGCCTTGTGTAGAACCTACCTTGCATTTAATTTAGATTAAAAAAGGGAAATTCCAAGTTAAACGGACTGTCCTCCGAAGGAAAAAACAAGAGAGTCAAAGAAAACTTGACATGAGTGGCCAGCGTGGCCAAATTAGGAAAGCAAAAAAGCAAAGAACATTGATTTTTCAAGACAATCAATTCCACGTCAGCGACTGTTTGGCAACCGGAAAGACATTTAGTTGAGAAATGGGGTTATGGCTCTTACCTTTTGTTTGGCCCGATTAGTGCCGGACTGTGACAAAGCAATCAGAGGAGGAATTGTACCTTCACGAACCACCATTGCACGATGCATCATGTTATCCTCGCATATCTGCAATAATACCGTAACAGCGATCTCTTTTTGTCTCTGCGAACCTACCTCGATTATTTCCACTAACACCGGAATCCCTCCTTCCTCAACCACCGCTGTTCTCGCTTCAGCCACCGAGACCAGCAAACTCAAAACAAACGCTGCCTTGTCCACCATGTTTGACTCGAAATCAGCCATCAACTCCACCAATGGTTTCATAATACCTGCTTGAACGGTTCTCAACTTGTTCTCTTTCACAGAACATAGCGAATACAAAGCTGTTGCCGCGTCCTTTTTCCCGCGAAACCCGCCTGTTTCGAGTAAGTTAACTAAAAGAGGAATTGCTCCTGAGCGTCCGATGGCGACTTTGTGTTCTTCAACTTGAGAAAGACGTAGCAAAGCACAAGCTGCGTTTTCTTTAGCAGTTGAGTTACCTGTTTTTAAAGCCCTGACTAATGGTTTAATCGCTCCAGATGAAGCAATTACTTCTTTGTTCTCATCACACAAGGATAAATTCAAAATAGCTGTAACACCGTATTCTTGAAGCTGAAAATCCGATGACGATATCAACGAAATCAGTGGCTTAATCGCTCCGGCTTTGGCGATTTTCAGACGATTGTCCGGTTTATTCTTGGCGAGGAGCCTAATCTCCATAGCAGCTTGTTTTTGGTCGTCAACCGAACAGGATTCAAGATCCAAAACAAGCTGTTGGATGAAATCATCAGAATTCTCGGCGGCGCAGGCTATTAATAATCGACGACTCTGAGACGACGTGGTTGGGAACTCTCCGGATCTGTCGCTGTTGCAATCGCTAAAAGCAGAAGAATCATCGTTAACAGTGGAGTCGCCGTAAGTCCTTACCAAGTAAGTGAAACTAGCCTGATTGTCGGTTTCCATTAGGAAGAGCATCTAAACAGCGAATGGGATTTGAATATTGAGGAATGAGTTCGGGTCGGAAGACCCGAATGGAGTTATAGTTAAGTTAGTTAAAGTAGAAGGGAAGGAAGGCATGGAGAAGAGGGAGATTATAAAGAGGGAGGGAGGGGGGTAAAAGGGAAAAGAAAACACCTGGACAGGAGTGCGTGAGACCATGGGGGAATGGGCTGACACGTGCAATGCAGGAAATCCTAGTGGCTGTGTGCGCACGTGCGGGTGATCTCTTTAAAACGCATGCGTTGAAGGTTCTTTATTCCATGAACAAAAAGCTTTATTCTTCTTTCTTGAGAGCAGTTTCCTGGGAATAAACTATTCAAACATTGTTTGTAATCCTTATTATGTAGATTGATTAGAAAACACACTACACCCATCTTAGATCTGAAATTCCCAAATCTATACATTGAAATCCTGAATCAAAGCAAAAATCTTTGACTTTTTCATCATTACTCATCCTGAACGGGTGCTATTTCAGAACCAACACCACGGGAGCCCCCCACTGGCTTCTACTTCCTATTCAAATCAATGTTTATTTCCTCCTGCATTTCCGTCCAGTCAAGTCTTTCTAAATTACCTTTCATATTAATGAATCACAATTAATACCATAAAATTCATTTTAATTGATATTTGAATTATAAAAATATGTCTAAAATGTTAAATTGATGTACAAATTAAAAGTTTATGCATTTAAATGTCAAAGTCGCTCTTTCTCTATTATCCAGCGTCGTCGTTTTTTGTTATGCTTTTAGATTAAAATTTTCAGCCGATTTTGCTGATCCCTTTTTACTCTTTGTCTTTTTTTGTTTTTTGTCCATTTCTTGGATGCAAAAGATCAATTGCATGATTTCAGTGATTGATTCTTTGTGATTCATGCTTCTCATTCGATCTGTAAAATTCCTTTCTTTCACGGGACCACCATTAGAGAATGTTGAAGGAAGTGGATGTGATTTTCAGTAATAGGATGAAGCTTGACCAATGATTCTTCCATTGCTGCGGCGATTTTGAAGCCATTTCATACAGGGTTTGATATTGCAAGGTGTCAGCTGCTTCCCTTGATTTGGTTGATAGGCTTATGAAGAGGCCGGAATGGGGAATCATGAGAGGGAGGGGGGATCATTGTTCCGGTGGCAGCCAGGATAACGGGGGATTACAGGAGGCAATATATAACAGTCAAACTAAAACGGGGAATTTTGACTCTACACGTCCATGTCAGCTACATATAACTGGAATGTTAATTCTGTTAGATAGAATGAGTAATTAGTATTAATTACTTAATTATCTGTTCCAAATAGTTTACGTAATATTACATTGTTTCACTGCTATATACGTAATTATAAAATAGTTTATATTTATTAAGGATCCCTTTAAGTCTACATTACTATACTGAATCTAATTGAACCGTTCAATTACAAAATTTTGGTCCTTATTTGATAGAAAAAGTTGCAAAAGAACTAAATTGAACTTTTTCTACGAATTTTAAGATCAAATTCGTCCCTGTTCCTTTCTCCAATCCTGATTAGGAAATCCTAATCCCATCGGCAGAGGGAAAAGAGAGAGCAATTACCAATAGGGAACAGAACGCCGCAGAATGCAACCATGAGGAAAATCAAGAGAGTTGTCTCTCCAATTTGCAAACGTATCATGGATAACAATGGCCACCCACTAAAACCGAAGAGAGGAAGGCCTAAGAAAGTCAGAGATGGCTTGAAGGACTATCAACTAGTCTTGGTACAAGAACCCATCAAGAAAATCAAAGGGATGGACTCCTCTGCCCGCAATCCTAATACTATGTTGTCTTGGTTGATCGACAATAATGTGGTGGCCGAGGGAGCTAAAGTTCATTACCGTCCTGTCAGGAATCGTCCGAAATTCACTCAGGGCAAGATAACTCGTTACGGAATTGAATGTGATTGTTGTCAGAATATTATTGGACTCTCTGAGTTTGAAGTTCATGCTGGTAGCACTAGACATAGACCATGTGAAAATATCATACTAGAAGATGGCAGGTCATTGACTGCTTGTCAGAGACAAGTAACAGGGGAAAGCAAGAGGAAGAGGACCACTAGGAATCCGCCTGGAACGAATCCTGAAAACAAGAATAGATTACCTGATAAAGTTAGTGATGATATATGTTCGTTTTGTTATGAAGAAGGTGATATACTTTTATGTGATCAATGTCCGTCAGCTTTCCATGCAACTTGTGTCGGATTGGAGGAAATTCCTGGCGGCGACTGGTTTTGCCCGCTTTGCTGTTGTGATATTTGCGGTCAAAACAAATTGTTAAACAATAGTGTTCAGAAAGATGGCGCAATTCTCCGTTGTGATCAATGCCCACGTAAGTTTCACGTTGGATGTGCAAGGAAAGCAGGACTAATCCAGTTAGACGCGAAAAGCAAAAATACTAGGTTTTGCAGCGATAAGTGCAGAAACGTATTTTCAGGCCTCGAGTACCTTGTGGGAAAACCTTTTGCAGTAGGTGCCGATAATCTCACTTGGACATTGTTGAAACCGGTGGAGTCCGATCGCGACAACAGCAAGCTACATCGTGCTGTTCAAGTATTGCACGAATGCTTCGAACCAGTTAAAGAAGCCTACACAGGAACAGATATTGTCGAAGATATAGTCTTTAGTAGAGAATCAAACCTTAACCGCTTGAACTTCCGAAGATTTTACACAATAATTATGGAGAGGAATAATGAACCACTAACCGTTGCTAATGTGCGGGTATCTGCAGATAAGATGGCCGAGTTACCCCTTGTTGCCACTAGATTCCAGTATCAAAGACGAGGATTGTGCAGGATATTGGTGAATGAGCTTGAAAGGCAACTTAGGAACTTGAGTGTGGAGAGGTTAGTTCTACCTGCTGCATCGAAGACGCTTGAAACATGGACAAAAGGTTTTGGATTCAGAGTCATGACAGATAGTGATAGAAAAGCACTTTCAGATTATCATATTCTGGTGTTTGGAGGTACAGTCCTGTGCCAGAAATTCTTGAGAGCGATCTCTGCTGCATGATCAATCGAATCGTAATGGATGAACCAAGCAACCCGTCTTGAATGTAGCTTTCTGTAAACCTAGTTTCTTGCTGCCTGATTTGATGTTAAAAGCAGAAAACTGATAATAAATAGATGAACAAGAAATGAACAATTCTGGTAATTTCTTGAAGTTTTTCGTTCTTCTTTTTCATTTTTCCCTCTAAGCAGAAGGCAGAAAAAAAAACATGGAAAGTTCATTATAACAAGCAATAAGCTGTACAATATTCATTGACATGTCCTTCCATTTCACTTAAGATTGTAACATTTAACCAGAAAACAGCCAAAAAGAAAAGGTTGCTGAATACATGACAGTTTAAACTACATCGCTAAAGTCCTAAGAACTGATTAACTTTACTATTTGTTCCCCTGCTGAAAAACCTCATGCAAATAGGAGCTTTGACCCCTGCAAGTGCCAGAATTGAGCTAGGCAAGACCCAAATGCCATCTCCACAAATTAAACCAGAAGCTACAGCTGGTGCAAAAGCATCTGACTTGGCCTTGTTGATCTTTTCCCAAATGAACAATATCAAGCTTCCAACACACATATCTATAGCAAAATATGAACCTAGGTAGAAAGGTATAGCCATCGCCATTGGAAGTGGAATGAATCTTCTCCACTTCTTATCCACTCCATCCTTTATTATGTTTATGAGAATAGCTGCTCCAAAGAAACCATAGCAAAGATAAAGGCAATTTTTTGGTAGAGATGAGAAGCCATCTACACCGAGAATAGCCATGCCACGGTAAACAACAGCAAAAGGAACAGGATATGTGCTATCAGGCAGACCTAGATCGTCAAATGCCTTGTAGAATAGCCAGAAGACACAGGGAGAAATCACGCAACCCATTGCTGTACCAATTACTTGGCTAACAAACATGGACCTGGGTGAAGCTAATGTCAGGTAGCCGGTTTTGAAATCTTGCATTAGATCAGAAGCTGTGGACACAATATTCATCATCACCCCACATGCTGCTAATCCTGCTAAAACTCCACCATGAGAAGCTCCAGCCCATGCTCCGATCGTGAAAATAGCAAGTTTTCCGTAGGTGGATGCAAGTGACCAGTCTGTTAGTCCACAACCATACGCGTTGCAGAAAGCCAAGGTCGGTGCGAAAATGTAGATGATTATTACATGATACCATCTGACCTGGGTAAATATGAACGGGAGCACAGCCGTGGATATGGCGGCAATGGTGATATAACCTGCAATCGCAACCCATGTCGGGATTTGATCTTTGAGAAAGAGTTGAGTTCTACGCTGGTCATCAAAAGAAAGCTTCTGTATCTTAAGGGAGGGACTGCCGGCAACAGGAAGATCCGTTGTTCGGTTGTCCGTGGATTTGAATCGACGGTACAAGCTTAAGATGGTTTGGCTAAACACTTTGCAAAAGTTGTATAAACCATCACCAAGGATCATAGCAATGGCGATGAATACCTGGAAAATCGGAACATAAGATGCATAAATTTCAATAAAGAGCAAGTTTAAAAGCTTCCAGGATATGTAATAGTGGTCGTCAAAAAATGACCTTGTAGCCCTGAAGGCCATGTAAACTTTTTGGGCTTAGATCTGCAGGGTACCAATCGCCCTTTCTAGTATCTATTAGCGGCCACATTATACCCCATGATAGAATTCCTCCAAGCAGCACCGATATGTTTATAATGTAAGGGCAAATCATCCCCACTCCCACATAAGTTGCTGAGAAATCAAAGTAAAACCTGTAAGCATAAATGTTGGATAGATCAGTCAAGAACAAAGCTAATTCTAAGTTCTGGACTCGAAAAGAAGAAAAAAAAGTGGATAATAAATATACATGTTGTCTCTGGCTTTGAGTCCGAATGTAGGAAAGTTAGAAAAACCGCAATTATCTTCTTCAGCTTTGAAGAACCATTGGAAGAATGCCCACAAGAAGCTGAAGGAAAAGAACTTGCCAAGCTCTCTCACTTGCTTCCTGGAATTGTTCAACAGTTAGCATGTGATTGTATGTTAAAATTTCTGTTGTAATTACTTACAACTGAGAGGAAATGACAGTGTTAGCGTCTTACTTAGCTAGCTTTGCTCCTTCAGGAGTGTGGAAGCTATTGATCAAATAAGCAGTTGCAGTGCCACTTGGATATGTCAACTTGAAGTCTATGATCATGATCTGAAGAATTGATGGTGTGATTGAACGTGTTGCAACATAATTCATAACTTTTATTAACCGAATAATATGATTACCTTCCGTAGAGGCACCACAGAGAAGAGGCCAAGAAAACTGACTACAAAAAGAAAGCCAATCATCCATCCTAATTGCGGGTTCTTGATACTTGCTGTTCCATTATCTTCTGATGATTGTTGAGCAGCGCGTTCGCTCATTCCAAAGAGGTAACTCCCGAAACCTCCTGAAAATATCCAAACCAAACACATTAATTCAGGTTCTGATGCAAAGTTCAACCAACGAGACAAAAGAACATTACCACTGAAGGCAATTCCAGAGGAGGCTACAATGCATGTCTGGATAACAGTGTTCTCTTGTCTAGTAAAAGGCTGCTTTAAAAGGCCCGATTTTTCCAGGATCTTAGTCCAAGTTCTTACGAAGAAGAATCCCAGAAGACCAGCAGAGACATTGAGGGAAGGGATAATTCCTGTCGTCAGGCTGAGTTTCATCACTATAAAGCTGAACAGTATGCTCAAAACAAAGCTCACCCCAAAAGCTCTCCACGTCAGTTGCTCTCTCCATGATGGCACTTCTTGCCTTTCGAATATCTGCTCAACTGACAACTCGCCTTCTTCCTTTTCTTCCTCTGGCTTCTCATATCTGTTATTGTTATTTGGCTCCACGTCTAAATTGTACTCCACTTCATCCTGCCTCCCATTGCAATGATCCATTTTCCCCTTTTGTGTTCAACACCGATTTGAAGTCTTAGGATGTAAACCTTTCCCGGCAGCTACACTTATATTCCCTGCTCTTATGAGTCAAGATAGAATCCGTACGTAAAAATTTATCAAGAAGTTGATATTGCCCATCACATCAGTGAGTAATGAAGATTGAAATGCCGTGAATCTATCAAAGTACAAGGTTGGAATCATAAGATGTTTTCAATGCGTATAGATTCATATTAGTGCTCGCACTGCATCAAGTTGGAATCTTGTAAGAAGTCGCTGTCACCCATCACATTACCAAGCAACGTCGAGCGCAAGAGGCTCGACAATTCGTCCAAAGGACCCACCATTAATGATCCAAATGCCGGCGTAATTGCCCATCACGCACGGTTGCAGAATTCAATTTAAAAAGACAGGTCTTTACCATTGACATGTTCTCTTCTTTATAAATCTTCTTCGTTCCATACTTTCAGGGGCCTCAATTTTCTCTCTTAAAGGAGTTAAACGTCAGGTTAGCAATGTCGTTTGGATATTAGCCCATAGCTGTGAAAATAAACGATTATCCATTTTAATACATATTTATATTGATATATGTATACTATGATTTATTATATATTTTATTGATAATTTAATTTTTTAAATTTATAATGGAAAAATATTATAATTTATTGGGATTTTTATACCATATCAATGACATCATTATTAGATTATATATGTTGATTAGTTGACCAGAGTATACAATTATAATTTTGATATATTATTCTTTATTATTTTATTATTTATATAATTTTTTATATTAAAACTAATAAATATTATTAATATTTTATAATTAATGAATATTAATTTTTATTTTTATTTTTATTTTTATTTTTATTTTTATTTCATATTTTATGATTAATGAAAATTAGCTTTGTTACCTGAATTTCTAGACGAGGGACTCATAATAACAAACAATTAAATTTTGGATGAGGATGGGAGATGAGAAGGCCTAACTAGCAAACCGACCCATCCTCTTTAATACATTATAAAGACCCACCTACTCATTTATGAAGGGGAAATTCCATAATTACAAAAATAATAAATTTTATTTTATAGTTTATGATTTTTAAATATTATAAGAATATTAATTTTTATTATTAATCTATAATAAATTTTTAATAAATTTGAAATAAATATTGGGTAGATCATTTTATAAATTAAAAAAATTAAAGTAAATATATGTTAAACTTTAAAAACATTATTTTTATAGATATTTTTAAAAAAATTATTATTTTTGTAAATTTTCAAAAAATCTGATAAGTTGTAAAAAATTTTTCATTTTAGAAATATTTGAGAAAAATCCCTTTTAAAAATAATAAATTTACAGGAAATGTATATTAGCCTTTAAAAATCCCTTGAATATTCATATTTAAGTTTTAATCGTTTAATATTTTTAAAAATATTTAAATGTAACTATAATCAGTTAAATTATTTTTTAAAAATAGATTTTTATATTTTATAAATTTTGAAAAAAATAACCTTAATTTTTATTTAAAATAATGATGAATATAAATTTTAAGGATGTGATAATATTATTATTTTTAAAGGATATTTATCGAATAATTATCCTTTCAGGATTAAACGTAGGAAGCAGAACTGTTCATCAAATTAAGTTGAACTAGCAAATAAATAATGAAAGAAAATAAAATAAAAGTGATGAATGATCCATTTTTATCGTTTAATCAGCAGAGTGAAATCATATAGAGTTTTTTTGTTTTTTATCAGTAATTGGCTCTGCTAACTTGTGTCGTATTATGGTTATTTACTGCCGTTTGTTGTTATTTGCGGTGTGTTTCCTGCAGGAAATTTCCAGCATGAAATCCTAAATATCAGCAAGCCATTTGCCATAGAAGCTGCCTTGTTGGGAAATATCAAAGGTAAGGGTATGACCAAAATTCTCAAGTAAATGAAGGTAAAGGCCGTAGAAAATAAAGATATAGTTTTTAATTTTATGTTCTTTGGGAGGAATGATCAGGCCAACTTGATTTTTAATTTAATATTTTATCATATTTTCAAAGAAAAATTTCTTAATCACAGAAATTTTATCATGAAATAAAATAAAATAAAAAATTTATATGTTGAAGTAGTAGAAAGTTAGTTTGATTGTAAAATTAAACTCAATCAATAATTTTAAATTTAAATTGATTTTAAAATTTTTAATTTAAAAATATTTAGGTTAATTTTATTTTAAAAAATTAAAATTTTTAATTGAAAAATCAAAATAAAAATCTGAACAAAACTAAATGAATCAAAATTCAGTTCAATTTGATTTATAGATTTTTAAATTAAAATATTTTTGATTTGATTTAATTTTTCCTGAGGAAAATCTATGAAAAATCGTGATGTTCGTGGTAATATATTTATTGTAAAATGAAATAAAGTAAATAAAAAACATGATATTGAAGAAGATGAAATGGAGAGAGAGAGAGAGAGTGAGACAGTCTGATTTAACACAAAATTTACAGTTCTGAACATGTCAAAGTTGGAGAGATTGAAATTTCAACTCCTTCCAAATCCAAGCACACGGGAAATCGGAAAAGTCCTGTTTTTTTTTTTTTTTACACCAAACTACAATTTACATCTATCATCGCAGGCACCAAAGAGAAGTAATTAAAGAAACAGGCCATCTTCAGAAACTATTCTGACGACCAGGAGGAGCTTTAACCACCTTCGCATCACCATTAATATTATTCTTGCTCTTTGCAGAAATTTCAGTGAATCTTCTCACTAGTTGCTTCTTCTTTTTTGCTGAAGGTGCAGGTCGTTTTGAACTCAATGTCGGAACCATGTACCACCCAATAGATGTACATAGTATTGCTACTGATCTTCCGAACACAGCCAATAACAACAAAATCAAGATTATAAACACTGGCATGTAATAAGAAGGCCTTCTCCATTTATGCAGCTTCAAGTTCCATGCCACCTTCTTCTTGGTCTTCTGTGCGTTTTTCTCGATTTCTAATCTTGGTTTCTTATCATTGACTTTCCCGTCAGCCGCCGCTGCTGCCTCGCCAGGCGATTTATCCATGCTTTCCGTACTAGTTCTTGGCTTGTCTTTAATCTCATCTTCAACTCCATTGGCCTTGTTTTGATCCTTTTTATGATCTTTCAACTTAACAACGATGGGGACGACTTCATTCGAACTTGAATATACGAATCTAACAAAAGATATGTCTTCAGACCCAGCTTGAGAATATATCTTCTGCCTCTTCTCTTCAAGCTCCGCAAGAAGTGCAGAAAACTTATCAAGCCCACGACTTGCATATGGATTTTTGCTATCTTTGTTGCTGCTCTTCTTGGATCTTCTTGGAGTAGAGCAGGGGCTATTACTACTCAAAGAATCACGATCTTCTTCTTCTTGCTGTTGGTGATTAAAACTTCCACAAATAAAGGGATTCAACATCTCATCAGATGAATCTTGAACGTGCTCTTCTTGTATGAATTGCGTTTCTGATAAATTTGTTTTCTTGACGGGTTCCTGTTGGCTTTCTTTGGATGGATGGAATATGCAATATAGAAAAGAAAGAAAGGAAAAGGGTTTCTTATTTAAAGGATGGGCGATGAAGACCGGATCCAAAGCCTAAACCTTCATTAATTAGTCAAATAACAAGTTTGAAGGGGCAAAACCTAAAATCCAAAAAATATCAATTGGTAGAAGCTTCTATGTATATTTGGGGTGTAGGTTTGACTTTCTTGCAGAGGAGGTAACCCATGCCCCATTAATCATATTTATTTACTATTATAACTTAATTTTCCAAACTATATATATTTATTATATATATATCCACTTGAAGAACCAGAAACTATTCAAGATTTTTTTTTATTCTAGAACAATCATTTTTATCATTTTAAAAAAAAATAAATGTAGGATAGAATAGTTTAGAAAAATGCCATAATGAGTATTTTGTACAGTAAATATTTTAAACATGTAATGTATTTTTAATATTTATTTTTATTTATATAATTATTGATATATTATTTACAAATAAAATATTTTATGTACGATTGTAAATATTACATAATGATAAATTATGCATAAAATATTATGATTTGAAAAATCGATAATATATTGATGCATTTTTACATCCTATAGTTTTAACATATCGTTGAGTCCCATTTATCTTCAACATAAGAGTACTCAATCAATGACCTATTATGCATTCTTTCAAAGGTGATTACTTCTCTGCAAACCTCCTCACTGTCTCTGTATTCCTATCTCATTTATCATTGAGTAGTCATTTAGGGACTTTAATTGGTAATCTGGACTATTTTCCTCTCGACGATGAAGCTTATCCCATCGTCTCATTGGCCAACCTTGATTTTTGTTATTTTGAAGTCATATTAAGAGTTTGTATCGATTTGGTATCGCTCTCGCGGCCTGCATCGAATAATGTTTTACTCTAGATGTCCAATCAATCGCTATACCTTAATGTCTTTCAGGAAGAACCAGCTAACTCTAGGTTCAACTAACTATATCTATATACATACAAATACTTACAGATTTAGAAAAAATAATGGATAGTATATCATTTAATAAAAAATAAAATAAAATAAAATAAAATATATATTGCTTATAAGGTGATTAATAGACTCTAGTCAAATAAAAGATTTAAATATTAAAGTAATGTGAAAATGATTTTATAATAATAATTAAAATATTAAAATTAAATTAAATTAATTATTTTATATAAATAACAGAATATGTGTATAAAATTACAACATTCATGATTTAAATATGAAAATGTGTATTTTATTTTATTTGAATTTGATATTTTGTTCAATAAATCATAATAAATATGACTTAATAAATTTTATAAAGTAAGATTTGAAATAAGTTACGAATGTCTCAACTAATTTGCAATGTGACTTTAAAAGTCAAGATCAAATTTTCTAAACCATTATATACTTTATGCTATAAAAAATAATAAAATATTTTTTATTTGAATTTAATGTTTGTATATCAATTTAGGAAAAAAAACATTTGGAGTTGGACTTAATATGCCAATAATTATAGTTTCAAGTCTTAGAGTAATAATTAATTGTAAAGCTAATAGATTTTCAAATAAAATGTTATAATTAATTATTTCAAATTTATATTTAATAGATTTTTTTAAAAAATTCATCAATAATTTAATTAAAATTGAAATTGAAATTTAATTTTGTAAGTTTTAATTAAAATAATAGGAAGTGTTTATCGTATCCGTTGTTAAACCCTTCGTTTTTTCCCTGGAAAATGCTTATTGGAGCAGGCAGGGTTAGTTGGGGTGGCTAAGTAAAAGTAATAAATGAAGTTGATTTATGGTTAGAGATGTGAATAAAATCTAGATATGATTAAAATTGATGAAAAAAATTAAAAATAAAAAATAAAAAATTCATTGATATGATAATTTTAATTTATTTTTTATTTGAAAATATCGTTAAATATGAGTGATTAACATCAATAAACTAAATTTAAAATACCCTAAAAATGAAATATTAGAGATAAGCAATGGCTCACTTTTTCAGTAAATAAAGTTGAATCGAATAGATTATAATTTTGTAAAGATATGTAAATGTAAACAAGGGAAAGCAAAAGCTGAAAAATATCTACCTAATCATTGGTTATTAAATATAAAATATTCATAATTGTGAGATAGTCAATGTTGCTTGCATCCTATTTTCTAATTTTCTAATGTTAATCAGGATAAAGATTCATGGAGATGGGTGCTAATGACATAATGTCTTATTCTACATTCTGGATAAACTTTAATATTATTATATATCCACTAAAATAATAAATATTGATATAATGAATTTTAATTTTTTATAAAGTTTATTTTATTCTATTTATATTGCCTTGATTGATTTAGTTCTATATAGAAATATGAATCAAACCTACGTAAACAAATCTCTAAATTTTGCATGTAATATTATATTTTTATGAGTTTGTTGTTTGTTTGTTTTTTTTTTTGTTAAAAAAGAAAGGTTAGATGTTACGAAAAACTTGTGGAAGAAAATGGAAGAAAGGTTTGCTTGAGAAACAAGCACGTAAAAGAGAACCTTCCTCATTTAATTACAAAAACAGATTTATTTTTAGTTAATAGTGATTGTGGTGCAAACATAGAATTATATATATATATATATATATATAAAAGGTAACTTGGTCAAGAAGCGATTAATAATTTATTCGGAATTTGTACAATATTGAACTTAATTAGAATTATGTACATCTTACTCAGAATCTTACGCCTAAATATTTCCCATTTCTCCATCGCAGGCGCCATTGACATAACCACAGATGAAATTCAACCCCATCCAAACCCATTAAACCAACTCATCGTAGTGTAAGAAAATCCCCATTTTTATATGAATCTTAGTTGAATTCATCAATGAATTCTATTTCTTGGGCATTAGAAAATAAATGGAAAGATCCATGACTCTGTTCCGTATGAAACTCTTTCTACTGCATTTTGTTTACTTTTCTTCCAACAGATTAAGATTAGCCCAAACCCTTTAGTTTTGTTTTGTTTTTGTTTTTTTTCCCTTTTACAATGGAAACGCTTCCATTGCCATTTTCTTTGCAGGATCACAAATTCTTGGTTTTTCCTCCCTCGTTTCCGATTAGTTTCACATATGATGGTAGACATCAAACATGATATAAATAAGGCTGGCAACAATACCATTGGCCTTCTAGATGCTGATGGTTTTGATGAGTGGCCTACATGACATCATCTAGAAACTTCCCTAATAATATATTATAAGATGTTAGAGATTGCTGTTTATGAGAAATACCTGGCAGGCAATCCATTGCTGTTGGAAATTTCTGCAATATTGACTTGGAAAATGCATACCCTTCGTCCACGTTGGAAGGATGATCTTAGTTTAATGTTTGAATCAAACAAAAGCAAGAATTCGGTTCCATGTCAAGTTCACAATGATTGTGCATTTTCCAGTTTCCACGCTTTATCAGAATCTTTCACCTTTCGGATTGAAGCAGAATGACGGCTTATAGATGGACGCCAACCATAACTGACCTCGGCTTCTCTGGTAAAATGAAATGATAACAAATGGTTTAGCAGTACACAGAATACTGATTCCTGCTCTCTGAATCTTCTGTTCTTTTTTGGATCATCTGCAATAGACTCACATGTGCCGAAATTGAAGGTGGTTGCGGTCATTCTTGGACATTAGAAATGTCGCTGTGTAAGTCATCCTATTCTCAAGACTCTGACAGAAAATCAACCCCACATGATAAGCACTCTTAAACCGCGCTAATGACTTGACACACGTTTCTAGAACTGGTCCTCAAAATGATGGTGGTTGGTCAAATTGTTGGAAAAAAAACTCATAACCCAAGACTGTATTTACGCTAAACATGAAGAAATAATAAAAACAATAAGAACATAAAATAGAATCGAAAGCTGTTGAAGTGTTTGCCGAAGCTTATGAGTATCAAAATCTAGACTCATATCTAAATCATCACTCAAATAAATTATTTTACATCCATCTTTCCTGACTTTTCAACCCCAACATTTAAACTTACGGCTTAATCTTATCCAGATCAATAACTCATTCTCTAAGTTAATCCTAATACAAATCTAATCCTAATTTAATTATGATGCCATAATTAAAATTAATCATCCCGACACAAATCAATTGAATTTGGTGGCAGAAAATCAGAATTCTTAAATAAAAAGATTCTTGAACTGAAAAAAAACCTACAAAAAAGAAACTTTCGCTGTTTTCAGTTTATACACCCAATCGTCGCTCTGAAAAGGGAGAAGTAAACTACTTTGGAAAGGGTTCACTTGTATCATTTACAGGTGGAGCTACATAACCTGCGGTGACCAGTTTAATACAAAAAAGCAGGCAAACCCCTGCAACAGAAATTCAGAAACTGTCAGATGAGGAAGTGACAAAATATGCCATTTAAAAAAGACTAGTGAGTGAGATCGCATCTAAAGTCATAATGAAGAAAAATGAAATATAAACATAAACTATCTCACCTAATTAGAAATTTATGAAATGTCCTCGTCGAAATTTTCATCATCTTTCATGTACTTTTCTTGCACTGCTGCAGTTGTGGAATGTTTTGTCAAGGAACTCATTCTACACCACCAATTTACTAGTTGTATACATTCAAAAGTAGCAATCAGCTTGAAAAGTTGAGCAAGAATATTTAATACCTTATAAAACATCTACAGCTAATTGTATAAACTCTTGGAATACATAATGCAGGATTTGAAGAAGAAAAAGAAATCCTCTATTGGAAATTCCAGGGTTTTACTCAAGAAAACTGACAAAGAGAGAATAACCGAAAAAGGATATCTGTAGTAATCCCAATCAGCAGGACGAACTGCTATCTTGCTGAATTCAACTGCACTGGCATCTATGCCAGCAAAAATATACCCATTGGTCTTGTCTATCAACTTAACTAGATTTCCAACACTCTCTTTGTCCTGAAAAGAAACAATTGACTAAGAACGTCATCCAGAATCATTTGGCATAAACTTCAGGAGTGTAGAAGATAAAAATTGGTATACCTGGATATCTAAGGTTGTAAAATCAACAAGACTGTAATCTTCTATCACCTCGCACAGCTCCTTAGTAAGCTTTCTGCAAAGATAGTTGCAGGCACCTCAAATGCTAGATTTGAGAAGAATGGATAAAGATTTCATAATTCTATATGAAAAACTAAGAATGAGTAAATTTTATCACTCAATGAAACTGTCAATCAACAAAAGTCTCATCACAAGCAGTAATATTCGCCTCACAAACTGATGCACTAGTAGCTGTTAAGACAATGAATATTCAAAAACAGTCCAATACACAGTTATTATTTCCCAAATCAAGTCGAACATCAAAGAACATAATACCTAGTGATGTCTTCTCTTTCCATACATCCAACATATAGCTGCTTGTTGACTCACAATCCAAAGATGACAGTTATCCAATATTTAATTTATTATAATGACCATGTTCTATAGTCCAAGATTAGTGTTATTGAAGTTGGGAAACATGAAAGGATTGAGCATGACAGAATTCGTGATATTTCATTTCCAGTCGCAGTCTGCTGAGCATGCTCTTAAGGTAACATGCATGACAATTATACATTCCTCGGCATTTGCTAAAACATAAATATTCCACTAGGTCTTTCCATCCTTAACCAGGTCCTATTTTGTTAAATTTATTTATTTTTATTTGATGCAATGCATCAGGAAGTAATTGAAATGCCCAAAGGGTAAAATGTACGTATATCATTACATACTCATACAGTATAAATCCCATACAAAGAATGACAACTCAGATTTCAGAGTAAGACTTCACTAGTAAGACCTGTATTTAGCAGAACGTGGATCTTGATCAAGATGGTGCTGCAAATATGACAAGTGTTGCACATCCGTATAGAAATCAAGGTTAAAAGCTGCAAAAGCATAAATATACATGCATCATAATCATTAAGTAAACTAAATCTGATTGTTTATACTAATAACTGATATACTAAGTACAAGATAAAGAGAATAAAATCACACCTAGTTTTCCATAGCTCTCAATTAGATCAATCTTAGATAAAACATTGATATGCGGAAGTTCCAAATGAAGCATAGTTGATAAAGAGAGAAGCAGTGCACTAACATACTTTCCAGGATCACTGCACAGATGAGCATCAACTAAATGCACGGCAGTCAGCTGCACACACAAGGATCCGATAATTTCATCAGTAGCATGACTAGAAA
This sequence comes from Dalechampia spathulata, assembly GCA_948192965.1. Taxonomy (NCBI): domain Eukaryota; kingdom Viridiplantae; phylum Streptophyta; class Magnoliopsida; order Malpighiales; family Euphorbiaceae; genus Dalechampia; species Dalechampia spathulata. The sequence continues at coordinate 13,869 of CANYBF011869249.1, read as the reverse complement.
GGTCGATTATCACAATATGAAAGCTGTAAACATACCCTGAGGTTCAACTTCTTCATGAGTTTCATAATAACATTCTTGGCATTTGAGTGAAGGAAAAACAATTCCACTTGACCAGGAAAATCAAAAAGAAAATAGTGATCTGCAAAATAATAAAAATTATTCAGATAAAAGTAAACAATATCCACTTTGGCAAATAACAATAACCGAAATCAAGCCAGACACATGCACAGAAGTAGGAAGGCATGAAAGGTTCAGATAAACCAACATATTTACATGGTATTCATTAAGTCTATAAAAGCACGAGTTCAACTCCATTGAGTTTTATTTAGTGAATTCTCAAGTTTGTAAAGGTTATAGCTGCTAAAAATCTATCAATCAATCAAGTCTCTTGATTCCGAAATTAGAGTTCTTTGACCTGGTTTATTCCATAGAAAGCCAACAGCCATTGCAGCATGGTGATCTAAATTACAAGAAACTAGTTTTTAAAAAGGAAATGCATAAAATACTTACCTTTCAACAGAGGTTCCAATTTAGATTGCAACCAATCGATGTTCTTTTCTAAATAATCCATGCAATATACAAGCCCTAGTTAACATGTTACAAAATAATGTCAAAATTACACGTTAATTAGCAAAACAATAGACGAAAACTTGAACAAATTAACAGAGCTAAGAGACCTCCATTGGGACCAAGAGAATGCTCCGTCATTACATCACTCAGCTTAATAAGATCCTCAATGTTTACAGCGCAATCATACCTGTGTTCATTTCATGTAAAAGAAAACTTCAACGTTTCTAAACAAAGTTTACTTACTGCAAGTAAGCACAACGTAAAATTTTAATCCATGCTTTAGTGAAGGATACGGCAAAGAATCATTTGCAGGATCCAAATTGATAACAGCAACTTTCCTGCAATCAAATTGGGAGAAAAACGAATGACAATTCGTACTGCTATACTATACTAGCTGAAGTGAATAGTATATCTCATATTTTTTTTTATAGTATATCTCATATATTTTTTTTATAGTATATCTCTTTTTTTTTTTCTTAGCTTACCTTCCAATGAGACTGAGAAACTGAGACATGCCGTTACAGTAAGTAGTTTTTCCTGATCCAGGTGGACCGATTACCACTTGCCCAAACACCATCCTTAATTTTCCCTTTTAATTTCGAGAAGTTGAGGTCTTAGGTTTAACCCCTGCTAGTGGAGATGGGAAAACAAATTGTGGAATCAGAATTTTTTCTTTTGTGTTCTTAGGTTAAAAAAAAATTTTTCGGAGGTTTTTTATGTCTGACAGTTGTAATCAGAAATCTCCAGATTGAAATGGGCGAAGCTATTGATATCAAAAATTGGGGAATTAGAAAAGGTTAGGGATAGAAGCAGCTTGAATTTAAGAAATTAATTTGCAGAAGAAGGCCTTTATGGCTGATAGTTAATTGGGCATTCAAACATGACCTATCAAGTAGCTGTTGAGGCCCAATGAAGATGGTAAAATGGGCCTTCGCATTGTTGATTAATGCTGTCGTGGCAAAAATGGCAGTTAGATGGAAAGCGACGGCAGCCAAAGCGCGAACCTTCTGGTGTTTTCCCGGCAACAAATTATGATGAGTCTTTCACCGGTCATACAAGCCAGACTCGCCTTCTTCGATAACCTTCGATAACAACCTCGGGTCAAAGTTCATTCTGAATGGCGAACGCTCTACAGCGAGCAACTCTGAACCTTGCTCAAGCTAATCGTGCGGCTCCTGCCTACTTGTCTAGGCGCTTCTCTTCAGAATCAAATGCCTTGGTGGATGCTAAACCTGGTGAGGTTGCGCTTGTCTCTGGAATCCCCCAGCAACATCTTCGTAGAAGGGTAACCGGTGTTCCTTCTTTAAATTGTTCCATTGATTATTTCCGAATCCATCGCGGCCATGTTGTATAACTGAATCACTTTTACTTATTGGTTATTTGTTCTTGTAGAGTGTTTCATTTTCATAGGTCTGTGTTTTAAGGGTAGACATGAAGATCTGGGAATTGGAAAATTGAAGTTCTGCAAAATTTATCTGTAATGTTATTTCTTGGCAATTCAAATCGATGCTACATGTTTGATGATGTGTACGTTTCTTTCAATCGTCGCATTCTACAGGTAATTATTTACTCGCCTACTCGAACTGCAACGCAACAGGGCTCAGGGAAAGTTGGAAGATAGAAAATCGACTTCTTGTCCACCCAAAAGTACGTTATTTGGTCAATTATTTGCATGCTTTTAATCTCCTCTACCAACTTGTAAAAATGAATCATTTCATTTCTTCTTCTGTTAAAATAATGCAACAACTACAATGTTTCATGACAGTCCAAAGAGTTCTGTTTATCTTTTTAATGATAAAGCCTGCTAATGTGCTTAATTGCATGGAATTTGCTTTAATGGATGACATACCATTTTAAAGATAAATATGCAGAAATAAGTGGTTCTTAATGAATATTGGCCTTTGCGGATCCATGTTTTTGTTGGGTATTTGATTCAGGTGGGAAAATCCGTTGATGGGTTGGACGTCCACCGGAGATCCATATGCCTATGTTGGTGAAGCGGCCCTTAGTTTCGATAGTGAAGAAGCTGCGAAAGCTTTTGCTGAGAAACATGGTTGGGAATATACGGTACGCTCTCTTTATGATCTGCTTCTGCCATGCAGTTGTTTATGTTCGCTGTCCGTCTTCTCAGTTCGGCACCATTTATATGCTTGAGCTACATTTGGAATGATGTTTATGTTATTCTGTCCTAACATCTTCCTACCCAAGTTTTAAATGGATCAGATTGAACTTGCATCAACCTGATCATTTTATTATGTGGGCCTTGTTTTTGTCAAAATCAGGTGCCAAGTGCCTATACATTTCCATCTTTACTAGTCCTAATGCAAGTTTTCCAAATCAAAATTACAACAAACTATTTCTTATTCTCATGCATTTTTGAGAAGTTAGAAATGTTTTCAGTCTATTGATATCTTGTTTCATAACATTAAAACGATCACAACTTTTGTGCAGGTGAAGAAGCGCCATGCACCTCTGTTGAAGGTTGAGCCTTGCCCAGTTGCTGTATCCTCTTAAAAATAATGTGGAACTTGTTTTAGTCAGCATGACAGTATAGCATTGAATATGTTAGTGTGAAGCGGCAAGGGTATTGCTTGACTAGAAAAATGAATCTTATGTTGGATATCTCATTGTTTGGTAAATCACAGCTTGCAGAATTGTCGGGTTCTCGTAAAGTGTTCTTTGATGCTCATTTACTTATTTTTTTTGTGGGTATAATTGTTGTTTGTTCATCTTTGATCCTAAATCTAAGATTTCTTTTTTGTTTTATTATACATGCAGCCTAAATCTTATGCGGACAACTTCAAGTGGAAGGGCCCGCCAAAGGGAGAGGGTGATTAATAATACACCTCTTTTATGGATAATTGTAAAAGCTTAAAAGCTTTATCTTACATGCTCGAGAGCTTATTGTATATATTTCTCTTATCTCGTGAATGTACCCTCCCATATTCACCAATAAAACCAATGCAGTTCTATCTGCAAAATGATTGGGAGTATGTGCAAAATTCTCTCTGTCACGAGATTATTTTTGCATTGACAATCCAAAGCCATTTTCCCCCTTGGCCGTCAATGGAAGGGACAAAAACGAAGTATTTTCTAGATATATTAACGATAAGCTAACAAAAACTTTACATACATTTGACGTCTTCCTATGTATACATGGTAGGTAACAGGCCTTTCCTAGTAAATCACTGCTATATATAGTTAAGAAGATTCAAGTACCAATATTCAGGCATTGGTAGAAAAACTACCTAGACTGGGTGTGGAACCTCCAACTGAAGAGGTAATCCTTGGACTCGCAGGACAATCGGATAACGTCACAGAAAGTAGTGACTGCTTTTTTCTTCCCCTCATGTCCCCATTCTATGTTTACCCAGCAAAAGAACTTGTTAGATGAAGCTGGCAGCCTTGAATCAGCAAGATGGAGTATTACCTCCCCACAAATCCTCTTGCATGAGCTGCCCCGATACCTGCCATCTCCTGTCACCATCGAGTCGAGCCAAGAGCATTCTGGTTGGCCCACCATTTCTTTGTATGCAGAGTTGGCCAGCCTCACTTTGTAGTTGGAATCACATATAACTGTTGGCAAGGACTCGCACTCGATCTCTTCCTCAACCTCCTCCGGCTTCTTCGGCACTTTGACTTGTGGGGTTGAGTTTGGGTCTTCACTAATACAACCAACGCTTATGCTTGAGCCAACTGGTCGAATCGGCTGAGGTTCTATAACATTGCTGGTGGGTGGTTGTTGTAGCTGTTGCAAGAAATCCTTCTCTTCTGGGATATCTGCCGCTGTGTTCAAATCTATGATCACCTCTCTATTTTTTTCCTTGCAACTGTTTTCAGGCGCTGTTGTTTGGTTACTAACCGGAACCAGTGGTTGACGTGGAAGAAGAGAAAGTATCACCAGATCCGAAGGGGTTGTGACGGGATTATCCAAGGTGCTATTAACAGCAACAAGGCTTTGAGCAGAAACCTGCGAGAGCCCATGAGCAAAACCTTGCGAAGACAGATGCCTGGCAGATGATATTGCATGACTGGACGAGGAAAGGCCAAGAACATGGGTTCTTGGTCTTTTGATGGTGGGTGGAGAAATGGCAGCTCTCCCTCGTTTTCTGGTTCTAGTAGGCCTGGCTTGCAATTGTGGCCAGAGATTCCTGAGGTAAGGCGACTGCCTAATCTTCTGAGACATCGACGGGCTCTCATCCAAGGAGCTGTTGGCAGGACACTCGGGCTTGGGTGCTATGGGTCTGTACCTAGACATAATTTCAGCTGTTTTTGCTGTGGTGGTGTAAGGACTCAGAGTCTTGATCATGGTGACTGGTTAGAGTGATACCAATTCGGCTTCTCACGTCGAGGACATCAAGCGCTTGGTGAAGCAGGAGAAGAAAATGTTGGAAGGGAGACTGTAATTGGTAGAGGAGAATAAATAGCGTGGGACAGAACAGAAAGGGCTAATTTGTTGAGTTGGGGATTTGATTTGGAAGGGTGGGAATTAGCCAATGCAAGAGAGGCAGCATCAAGCAAGGAGGCAGGACAAAGTGACACTTGGGAAAAGAACGATGGGTACGTGTTTGAGAAGATTAGAGATAGGGACATGTGGGATTTGGGCATAGCAGTGAGGCCATGCATGCTTACACATATGGGATGAGTTTAAGCTGGAGAAAGTGCTTACACATAGACAATAGTTTTTGACAAGTGAGCCATGTCAGTATGAATTTTGAGCCCACTTTCCATATCTGGTGGCTGTGTCAAACAGCCAATCAAAAAGGCCCTCCCTTTATAACGCGTGTGTAGTTGGCTGCCATGCGTGGACGCATCTATCAGGATTGGCTTGGTCATTCTTTGTTTTCTCCTCTGGTTTTACCAAACTACCCTCGTGCCTGATCGGTTGTTTTTGGCTGTGTACACTTGTAAGCTAGTGAATAATTTTTGCATTGCATGCAAAGGGATGAGTTGGTATCTGATTGGTTAGTTTACTGAAGGCCAGAATCTTACTGTGAAGAATGAGTACTAAATTATCTTTGACGTGGCTTCCTACAAAGGTGACTATCAAAACGTGGTGTTTGCCCTTGTAGATCATGCTCCTTTTCTCATTGCGGTGCTTTCTCTGTTTGCCAGATCTACAACTTCATTTTCAGTCACAGACCTAACAAGTCCACTGACATCATCAAGACCTGGCCCATCCGTTACACCTGATCAAGCCTCGGAGAAACCTTCACCAGATCGAGCCCTGTATGGAGGCTCTGTCATTGGACGAAAGTTTGCAAACCCATGTACTGTGCATCATGTTGGTCATATCTGAAATATGATAATGCAGAAACTCTGCTGCAAAAACAGATTCTGGACAAACTAGACGATAACTAACAGCATACATTCATTGAGGATAGTTTTGCCTTGTTTGCTTGCCAGCAGTCGACCTGGTGCAAACTACAGAATCGCCTCGCTTAACTAAGAAAACTAAGCCTAAATCACGAAAGGCACGATGGATTCAAATCTAATGCAAGCATTAGGCGGTTCTATAAAATGTTAATACGGGTTCTCATTCTTCAATGCGTTTACTGCATTTCTTTAACATGATATATGTGATATCTTATTCTTCCTGCAAAGTATTAGTAATATGATAATATATTAAAAATATTATTTGCATTTTGTATGCTTTATGACCATTTATTTAAATACTAAGCGATTTTTTAATTTCTATTTAAATCCATATTTATATATTTGAATTTAAATTAGAAACGTATTGCAGAGAAATTTCACATTCATTAAGCCATTAATTCGGTCAAATATTACATAATGCTTATGCTATAATTACGTCCTCCTATTATCTTATTTTCATCTGCTTTACATTCACATTTATTAAATACAATTTTTTAATACATCTAATATATAATTAATTATATCTCATAGTACTTGTATATTATATATAAATTTTACAAAATTAGTGATATTATTAAAATTGATTGTTATATGCCTCAACTAACAAGAATAATAAAAAATGATTTTCTTTTATGTAAAATGATTTCGTAATTATTTTATGGTATATTTGATATTATAATAAAAGAATTAAAAATATATAGTATCATTATTAAATTATTTTTGTATGATAACTTTTACCTAATTAATTTTATTAATAAAAATTGCTAAATTATAATTTAATTTTAAAATTTTAATCAACTATTTTCTTTGTTAACTTGTCATGATTACATTACAAAAAAAATAAACGTATGAAAATATATAAAATTGAATAATTTTATAGCATATGTGGCATGTTTAAGCCATTAATTTGATATAATATTTATATGGATATTTATTTATCTCTCATTAAATATATTTTTAAATTAATAATGAATGAAATGATTTTGCCTATAATTATATAAATTAAAAAGTATAAGTATGAATTTTTTTTTATTAGCTCATTATGGTTATGTTTATAAATATTCAAATTTAAAATTATGATTTTAGCATCTTTTATTTCTTTGATTATACCTAAGTGTAAAATAAAAGAAGAAAAAATTAATTAATATTGTAATTGTATATTTTTTTAATATTTAAAAATAAAAAAGTACATAATAAAAAACTAATAAATAAAAAAGAAAAAATGAGAAAATGAAAATTTATACTATCATTAAATCTATTTATTACATGAATAAGTTACAAAACGAATAAATATGAAATAAATGAGAAAATTTGAAAAATTACATAATTTGCTAAGTTTCTGCTTAATATATATATATATATATATCGATTGGTTGGCTTTGTTTGCCTCCAAGCAGAAGAAATGACTAAGACCGGAGAAGGTGGAGAAGGAGGAGGTGGAAGTAATAACAATCCTGAAGACTTAAAACCCCATCCAGTTAAAGAACAGCTACCAGGGATCCAGTATTGCATCAAGAGTCCTCCTCCATGGCTCTTGGCATTACTGTTCTGATACCAAGTTTACTTGTCCCTCAAATGGGCGGTACAGATGTAAGAATTTCACAATCAGTTGGGCTATCTTCTTGCCTGTAAGAGTCAACTTCATGGATATCTATGCATTTTTGTGGCAGGCAGAGAAGGCTAGAGTAATACAGACATTGCTCTTTGTTTCAGGATTTACCACTCTCTTTCAGACTTTATTTGGCACTCGGCTTCCATCAGTAATTGTGGGTTCGTATGCATATGTTATGCCTGCTACATCAATTCTGCTAGCTAGTAGGAATAGTATGATCGCCGATCCCCATGAGGTGGAAGCTTTTACCGTCTCTGTTTCTGTCCTTGTTTTTTTCCTGCTAATTTCCATTCATGGGTTCACTTCACTTTAGCGTTTTGATTGAATCTTCAGAGATTTCTGCAAACAATGAGAGCAATTCAAGGGACTCTAATTATTAGTGGGTGTTTCCAAATAGTTATAGGTTTCTTGGGCCTGTGGAGAAACGTAGTGAGGTGAGCTTACAATTGAATTTGTTTATAAAATTGAAATCCAGATTGATCTGTATTACCATTTGTTTATGACTTTCCAGGTTTCTTAGCCCTCTTTCTGTAGCACCTTACGTAACTTTTACAGGACTCGGGCTGTATCATCTTGGCTTCCCAACAGTAAGTAATTTCATTTCCTTTACAGACTTGTAATCATAAAATCAGTTTTTTAAAACAAAAATATTTAATTTTTTTCATGCAGCTGACAGGCTGTATCGAAGTCGGGCTTCCAGGAATTTTTGCAATGGTTTTTATCTCACAGGTTTTCCTAGTTCCGATATTATTGGATGCAATAAGTTAAACAGATGAGTTACAATACCCTTCGAATAATGGTTCTTGCAGTATCTTCCTTGCTATGTAAAATCAAAGAGACCAATATTCGACCGTTTCGGGGCTCTGTTGTCGGTTATAATTCTATGGCTATTTGCACTAATTCTAACGGCAAGCGGTGCGTACAATAACAAACCTGAAAGAACTCAGATAAGTTGCAGAACTGATCGTGCCAGGCTAAGTACGGATCTCCTTGGTAAGTTTATCATTATCATTGTCATAATCAAACTTACCTTTCGATTGGATCTTTGATAGACAGACAGGTTTGAGTCTTGTATAGTTGTGGTCAAATGCAGGATATATGTTCCTTATCCATTTCAGTGGGGAAGCCCAAGTTTTAATGCTAGAGAAACTTTCGCAATGATGGCCGCTGCTTTTGTTTCTTTATTCGAGGTGTTCTTCTCGGTTCAGCTTCTAAACCTCCGATTTATATATTAGTTGACATCGTCAGTTAGTAACGATTTATTAACAGCCAAATGTTCACTGAAATTGCAGTCGACCGGAACATTCTTCGCCACGGCAAGATATGGAAGTGCCACCCCTGTTCCACCTTCGGTTGTCAGCCGTGGAATTGGGAAAACGCAGGCCTACTGGCATTAACGAAAGTGGGAAGCAGAAGAGTAGGTCAAATACCAGCTGTTAGTGGGAAGTCACGGATATTGGGACCTACGAATTGACAGTATTCGTGTCCGTAGGACGCGCGCAAGGGATGCGAATCCACCGATTTGGCCTGCTTCCATTCTCATGTGCGTAAGCCCATCCCATTTTACCAACAATTGAAGCAATGTTATATTTAAACTCAATTTTGTGTTTGTAAGGAAGGAATGTGGGATAAGGTCTTTTGTAATATCATACAAGTTCCAACAAAGTGCCACATTTATACATGAGATCAAACTTGCTTCTTTCCTTTATGCTTCTTTCCCTTTTATAAATCAACGTTTTTCCTTTCGTCAGGAAAATTTGGAGCAGTTTTTGCATCTATACCTCTGCCAATTGTAGCGGCTATCTACTGTGTCTTATTTGGCTATGTTTGTAAGTCCAGCTTTTAGCTGTGTTTCATTAAGACGAGCGTTTGAATCAGAAATTTATATAAATTGTCAAGTTATAGTAACGGTTCTGTATGTAAAACAATTTATCGAAAGAAACGATTCCAGCTTCTGCAGGCCTTGGATTCCTCCAGTTCTGTAACCTGAACAGTTTCAGGACAGTGTTCATACTTGGGCTCTCTTTCTTTACGGGCATTTCAGTACCACAATACTTCAATGAATACTATCAAACAGGATCCAAACGGTATCATAGTCAGACTGGATCTAGATGGGTAAGATCTCAAGAACTGTTCCATTTATTTCTATTTCTAAAAGAAGTATTCTTTTCTAATATGCATCACCCGTTAAAATAGGCTATTTACATAAAATGTTCGGTTCAATGCGTTGCAGTTTCATGACATAGTTATTGTGATCTTCACCTCGCACGCAACTGTAGCTTGCCTGGTCGCCCTTTACCTGGATTGCACGCTTTCACGCAAAACTGATGAAACGAGAAAAGATAATGGCATGAAGTGGTGGGAGAAATTCAGCTCTTACAGTTCAGATGTGAGAAGTGATGAATTCTACTCATTACCATGGAGCCTGAATAAACTCTTCCCAGCCCTTTAATCTTCTCATTCATCACCTATTACGCAGCGGGAAATAAGTGAAAGCAAAAGTACCTCAAAAGCTGTTCATTTTTGTAGCCCATTTTCCATGTCCGAAGCTCTCTCGTAAACCATTGTAGTGCATTTTTCTTGTTCCCTTCCTTTCTGGAATGATTTGTTAATCTTTGGACAATTATTTAATGCATTTAGCTAAATTATTTGATGCCCAAATCCAAATATTTCTTCGGCCATATGAAACAGGCAGTCGTATGTTTTTGTATTAGTACAAATTATCAATCAATTCCCGACAGCATTAAACTTTTCCAAATTTGAAGTAAACTAAAGATAGAGTTTTACATTTCCCAATCTGATCCATTACTACTTTATTGTTAGTTGATCACATCTGTACAGGAATAAACCAGAAGCCCTCCAAACTACAGGCTGTGAGATACTGATGTGGATTTTACACGGGTTTGGGGAATTGATTTATGCTACAAGAATTTCTGAGAGATGGAAGCGAGGCTTGTATGAATTTGCTGGGCAGAGCCATCAGCTTTTCCCCATCTTAGTACGGTAGCAGGTGCTTCTACACACTACCAAGCTAGGCTACCGTAGCAAGACTAGCAAAGTTGCTAGAATTTCAGAATTCTGACAGCTACATAGCATTCTTGCATATTGGTTAGGATGTTATTTAGCTTCCTGGAATACTTTCAGGTTACAGATACTTCAATTATGTTCTGATGATCTGGCCTGTCTGGAAAAAAACGAAAATCAAATAAAATAATAGTTAACTAAGCTTCAGAAGACGTACATTTTGAGGACCATACAAGCTGTCATGAGAAATATCCGTCCACAATTAATTAAACAAGTGGGTGTAACTTATAATTAGCTTGAGGATCAACACACTCAATCTGAAACCGACTGAAAGACGTAGGAGCTTCTCTACGGAAATAAGAATGATATTCAATTTGAAGTTAGGTCCACTACAACGATCTTTCGTTTCTTCTTTCCTCTGTAAATGTATTATTGGCTGGTGCAAGCTTGATAAGTTTATTAATTTAAGGACAAAAGCTAGGCCGTGCCAACCAAAAGAAATTTTCTTTCAGTGATAATGACTCTGAATTTTGGCATCTTCATATGGATATATTAAAGAACTTCCTTTTTCCCATTCTTTAGGACAATTCTTCACATTTTATTCACTGACATTCTTGTCTATATTGTTGGGTCCAAGATCCTGACTGCGAGCTTTCAACTAAGATATAAGGAAGATATGCAATGCATATCAAATATCTAAATGCTTCACCTCCATTATATGTCGCAAACTTCAATTAAAAATAATATAAATTGTTATCATGTTGTTAGAAATTCTCATCGAGATCATGATTGTTAATAATGTTGGCACTTACTACGATATCCTTATGGGTATACAACGAAGACGGAACAAAGAAAGGGAAGGGAAATCTGACTTGGTAAGATTTTGACGACAGGGGCTTCTGTTTTGTTTGATTTTGGGCTTGAAAATGAAAGGGTAGACTTTGTTCTTGGAGGGTAACGGAAGAAAGTCACTGATATAGGAGTGTGAAACCCAAATGGTAGAGATCATACTGTAGCAGCTGGCAAGATTTTGACATATCCGAACAGTTGGGGGACCATATTGGCCAGAAGCAATCGAGCAATACGCATCAATTGCCCACGCAGTTTCTGTAGCCGAGTATTTTAAGCAGCTGTATAAGGATAGCCAGATGATGTTTCAGTGAGATATTAGGTCCAAGGCCACTCAACAAGCCAGCCTAAACCAGCGAACCCGGAAATGACTCTTATAGTTGTATTTTTCACATTCATATTTGTAATTTTTAAAAAAGAAAATACTATAAAAAGATCAACCGGAAAGAGGGGAAGGAATAGGAGAATCAGGAATTGCATTAACAGACCAGAGTCCTTGAATCAGGAATCACGGATCATGGACTGGCAAAGAGCCACATGCTAACAAATCGGCGAAGATCCTAAACTGGACCCATTACCATCTTTTCTCTGAGTCACAGAGGCCACCCTTCCACCCGTGCATAATATTTTGCCCCTTAATTATCACTTGTCTTTATTATCAATAGCCATTTCCGTAAGATATTTTCCTTTTCCTAGAACCCCATTTAGTTTCATACCAGTCCACGCATTAATGTGGCTTTTCAACACCATTCGTTCCGAATAATGCACCAAACTTTATATCTTCAGGACTGAAGGCCCTGTTTCTATGTGTTTTCTCGTTGACCCAGATAGATTTAAGCATCTTAATGATCAGTAATGCATTTTGATTCTAAACAGAAACAAAAAAAAAGGGATAAGTTAGTTTGAATCAATGCAAATAAGGTTAGTTATTTATAGTTTGATTTGATAAAAATTTATTTAATTAATATAAATTAAGTTGAAGTTAGATAATATGTTTTATTTGTTTAGGATTATATGTACCCTTAATAAGAAGTTAATTAACTAATTCGTTAATATATTAAAAAAGAATTTAATTTTAAATATAATTTATAAATTTATAATCATATAAATACATAAAAAATTTTAATTTAATTATTAATATAAAATTATACATGAAATATTTTATTTTTATTAATAAATTTTTAAATTTTTTAAATAAAATAAAAAATTATTTATTTTATAATGTATATTATTAGATTTATTTAAGACTTGATTAAACTTATTCAAGATTAAAATTTAAATTCTCTTAATTATAAAAAAATCAAAATTAAATAAATAAAATTTATGGAATTAATAATAAAAGGTTAACCAAAATTATTGGAAAGGGACCCAACAACAGCTATTTTGGAAGCATAGGATTTCAACCTAAAAATAGGAAAATTATTTGTCACTAAGCAAACGGCATATATCCGCCATACAAGTCTCATCGTACATTATTGTATATATCATTTCATACATACATATATATATGTGTGTGTATGTATGTATGTATATGCCTCTCTATTTTAAGATAAACAACATTTTAATTGATTTATTTGTGTGATGTAGGTGGTTACGTGTTATCCAATGCAATTGACAAAGTGGGCATTACTTGAAATGGAGAACAAGACTTGTCAATCCATGGAATGTGGCAAAGGAGGGAGTCTCAATCCTCACGCCTACTCAGACCTATTAGTCTCCAAATTAGATAATCGTATAGCAAATGAGTCAAACAAACAAGTTTTAGTGACGGGTAAGTGAAGTGACTGAGCTGCATTCGATGGAGGGGGGACATCATGCAACCCTTCTTATCAAACCAATACAATTCCTTGTGTGCACTCATTCTCTACTATCCACCATAATATCAATATTTCTTGCCAAAATTTTAACCCAAAAACACTTCTAAATCTCCTTCATCCTCCACCTATGCTTTCCAAGTCGTATTTAAATCATTATTAATGATTAGTTATGGTTTACTATCTATATATATTTTTAAAACTAATAAATAAAATTAATATTTTAATCAATTATTCTATCAAAAATATTAAAACTAGAATTTAAACTCTAAAAGTTCATTAATTAAACTTTACATGTCAAAATGATGATTAGTTAAATTTTTTAATAATATTTATTTGTTAACTATTTAGTATATATTTATTTATGTATCAATTTAAGATTTAAAATATTAAAAATAAATTATATTTTAAAATATAATATCAAAATTGTATTATTATAATATAAAAAAACAAAATATTTTAACTCAAGCATAGCCATGAACTGGGGTTTATAATACCAAATGACACTGTACTTAGGTCGGTTTCCAAAATAGTCACTGATTTTTAATTTTTTTCTTTTCAGTACCTGAACTTCAATTTTTTTTCATCAGCACGTTTTCTGCCACGTAAATATATACGTGGCAG